>JAFEMH010005759.1:0-150389 GCA_022495995.1 Adenophora triphylla var. japonica
TTTATTATTGCCTAGGTAATTTTGTATATACTTGTATAGTTACCACTTGATCTAAAAGCTTAAAATATTAAATCGGGAGTCAACAATGTAAATCAAGCTTCCACACCCCTCCTCACGTGTGACCTGTCGCACACGTGGAGACACTACAAACATTCCACATTTTCGGGCACGCCCAATTTCAAACATGCCAACATAGTGCAATTTTCGCACACATAAATATGGGTAATAATGCTATTTTCAATGTGGGATAATTTTCTCTTACACGCCCCCTCACGTGTGCTTTACCAAAGACTTACAAATGGACTGGTTGGTCGGGTTTTCATGGGTCAATTATGTTGGAAAAATTGGGTGTATTTAAAAAATAGCTTTGAAAAAGAAAACGGGACGGAAAAATTATTTCTCTAAAATAAAATAAGTCGAGGCAAGAGTTTGACTCTTTTTCCGTAAGACAATATTGCCCCGTATACGAGTGCTCACGGTCTACGGCAATTGTCCCCAAGATACAACGACTTTCGGAATTTCAGATTGCAGCACAACAACTCTGAAACTATCGGGCGAACTACTGAATACTCGGAATTTTCTTGGACTCGAAAGTAAGACTTCTGAATGCTAGGATGCTTTAGAGAATAGAATGCTTGAATGATTTTGGATGGGAATGAAATGAGGAGGAGGGGGCTATTTATAGTTATTGAAGAGATGGGGTGTTTATTGGGAATAGACACAAATTGCACCCGTTAAATCTGGACCGTTGGATTTAAGCAAATTGGATGGAGGAGATCTGCTGGGTCGACCCTAGTAGCCTTGACCCGCCTCTTCCAATAGACACGTGTCGCCCCATGTCTTTTCAAGAACCATCACAACCCAAATGCTCCAACCGGATCCGCCAGCCCAATTGCCATTCGGCCCAACCCAGGCGGCCCAAATCAAGCCAGCCAAGCATCCGCCGGCCCACTTTGGACCATGCTGAACCTCGGCCCAAACCATCCAACTAGGTTGGCCCAAGGAGATCAACTTGATATCTCCTTCCTTGGATGCTCACATTAATAAAGTGGAGTAACTTTCATTTTCCTAGCAATGTGCGATATGGGTTTTCCATTCAAACTTCTCTTCAATTAACAACATTAAGTTGCTCACTTTAACCATTAATTTCTCATTCACCCGAAATTGGTTTTGAGAAAATAAATATACCATTTTAATCTACAATAAATGTAGATTAATTATTTGCAACTTATTTCTAATTTTACAAAATAGAAACTTCTAGAAACTTGGTCAAATATTGGTCAAACACCAATAATACTACCAATTTCTAACAATCCCCCACATGAATGAAATTAATGCATGAATGCAGACTTTCAAGAAAATCCCGACGAACTGTTACCGCATCGGGGTAGGTAGCTTTCGGCTTTGAACCATCCCTAGTAAGATGCTATCGGATTTACTTGCTGTTCAGTGAACGCGATGTCTTGAACTGATCAGCGTTTTGTGTAAACCAAGACAATAACATTTACACGATAACAATTCTGATATCTTTCGTTCTCACGTTGTGTCCAATTCGGCCCTGGACCATATCTTGGATTCATAAGTGTTTTCTATTAGAAGCGGCCAAACTTCTTCACTTATATAGGTGATCTCCTATAAGGAGTAACCTGCAATACTCCACCTTTTTAAGGTATAGGAATCAGTAAAAGCTTTAAATCATACCCTCACCACACGTCAGCAGGGTTTCTTGCACTTGGGCAGCTACTGAGAATGGGTTTTTAAGAAGTTCCAAGTGTGCTACTAGAATATCCATAACTTAGTTATCTCATTGAACCATGTTTGTGGGATCTCCACTCATCATGGTTGAGTTACCGCTATAGACTTCTTTTATTGTGTAGGTTTTAACCCCATTCCCCTTACTGCATTGTACATTTGATCTCTGTTTATTCCTTTCGTAAACGGATCCGCTATATTTTCTTTTAACTTTACATAGTCAATGGAAATTATTCCATTAGAGATCAATTGTCTTACTGTATTATGCCTCCTCCGTATGTGTCGCGACTTTCCGTTGTACATACAGCTTTTAGCTCTTCCAATAGCTGACATGCTGTCACAATGTACCATGACAAGAGGCACTGGCTTATTCCAGCATGGAATATCCTCTAGAAAATTTCTGAGCCGTTCGGCTTCTTCTCCAGCCTTATCTAAGGCGATAAACTCTGATTCCATTGTGGAACGAGCTATACACGTTTGTTTAGAGGATTTTCAAGACACGGCTCCACCACCAATGATAAATACATACCCACTTGTGGATTTTGAGTCTTTTGTGTCTGATATCCAATTTGCATCACTGTATCCTTCCAATACAGCTGGATATCTCGTATAATGTAATCCATGGTTTATGGTATGCTTTAAATACCTAAGCACTCTTGTTAGTGCTTTCCAATGTTCAGTATTTGGATTACTCGTGAATCTACTCGCTTACTAACCGAGTATGCTATGTCCTGGCCGAGTACGCTTGTTAAGTACATCAAACTTCCTATGACTCGAGCATAATTTAATTGTGATACTGGGTCACCTTTATTTTTGGCTAAATGTAGACTTAGATCTACCAGAGTTTTAGCCGGAGGCAGATCGAACGCTTTGAATTTCTTAAGCACATTCTCGATATAGTGAGATTGTGATAAGACAATTCCATTATCTGTCCTAGAGATCTTTATCCCTAGAATAACATCTTCTTGACCCAGATCTTTCATGTCAAAGTTCTTCTTTAACATCTTTTTGGTTTTCATGATTATATCATGATTACTTTCAATGATTAACATGTCATCCACGTATAGACATACAATCACATATTCATCGGGTGTGCCTTTAATGTATACACATTTGTCACACTCATTTATTTTGAACCCGTTCGATAACATGGTTTGGTCAAACTTCTCGTGCCATTGTTTTGGTGCTTGTTTAAGACCGTACAATGATTTGACAAGTTTACAGACCTTTTGTTCTTGTCCATGTGTAACGAACCCTTCAGGTCGTTGCATATAAATCTCCTCATCTAATTCCATTTAGAAAGGCCGTTTTCACATCCATTTGATGTATCTCAAGGTTATGCAGGGTTGCAATAGCAATGAGAACACGAATGGATGTGATCCTTGTTACAGGAGAATACGTATCAAAGAAGTCATATCCTTCTCTTTGTTTGAACCCTTGAGCTACCAATCTAGCTTTATACTTGTCAATAGTTCCATCTGCTTTGTACTTCCTTTTAAGGATCCATTTGCAACCCAACGGTTTGCATCCTGGAGGAAGATCTACTATCTCCCAAGTATGATTTTGCATGATGGACTCAATTTCACTATTGATAGCTTCTTTCCGGAGGAGCTTCTGGACTAGACAAAGCTTCTTGCAATGTCCTTGGTTCATCATCTAACATGTAAGTTAGAAAGTCCGGACCAAAGGTCTTAGCTACCTTTGTCCTCTTACTTCGTCTTGTCTCTTCATCTTCTTGAGAAGAACCAATAGCCGTATCATAAGTTCTTTTGTTTGAACTTGCTTCATTCTTTTCCTTACATGGAAATTTAGTTTCAAAGAATACTGCATTCCTTGATTCTATAGTCATTCCTGCCGTTATATCAGGAATTTCAGACTTGTGTACTAAGAATCGATATGCACTACTATTGTTTGCATATCCAATGAAAATGCAATCAATGGTTTATCCGCACTTGTTTAGGTTTAGGTATTTCTACCTTTGCTAGGCACCCCCACACTTTAAGATAATTGTAGGAAGGCTTTCTTCCATTCCATAATTCATATGGAGTTTTATCTTTATTCTTGTGTTGTAACTTGTTAAGAATGTAGTTAGCTGAAAGGATTGCTTCCCCCCACAAGTTGTCGGGTAAGCCCGAGTTGATCAACATTGTGTTCATCATCTCCTTAAGAGTTCGATTTTTCCTTTCAGCGACTCCATTTGATTGAGGTGTGTAAGGAGCAATGCTTGATGAATAATGCCGGCGTCCCAAAGAAATATTTTCAAACGGTGCTACATACTCTCCACCTCTATCACTACGAATCTTCTTAATTGTTACATTAAGTTGATTCTCAACTTCATTCTTATATCCTTTGAAAGCTTCTAAAGCTTCATCTTTGCTTCTCAAAAGATACACATGACAATATCTAGTGCAATCATCAATGAACGTTATAAAATACTTCTTCCCACCTCTAGTTTGCACAAGTTTTAAATCACATATGTCCGTATGGGCTAATTCTAGAGGGTAGTATTTCTTTCAATAGTGGGGAAGGGTGACTTCGTCAATTTCGCTTCCACACAAATTTCACACTTATTTTCTGAATCAAATTTCATTTTAGGAAGTAAATTTAAATTTACTAACCTACGTAATGAATTTAGATTCACATGTCCTAATCTATCATGCCATAAATTAGAACACTCAGACAAATAAGCAACAACATCTTTATTCTTCGCCTCTGGGCAGAACACGTTCATTACATTCATTTTAAATAGTCCTTTATCAAGGTAACCTTTGCCTATAAATTGACCCATCTTGGTCAATATAAACTTATCGGACTCAAACACTAGCCTAAATCCGGCCTTGTTCAATAACGGGTCGGAGACTGAGTTTTTACGGATGTCTGGGACATGCAGAACATCCATTAAGGTGAGTTCTTTGCCGGATGTCATTTTCAGCACCACCTTGCCGAGTCCAACCACGTTCGAAGTTGCAGAATTTCCCATGTACAACTTCCTTCCACTGCAGGGAACATATGATGAGAAACTTTCTCGATCTGCACAAATGTGGCGCGTTGCTCCGGTATCAATCCACCATTCCCTTGGGTTATCATCCAAT
Organism: Adenophora triphylla var. japonica; assembly: GCA_022495995.1. Taxonomy (NCBI): domain Eukaryota; kingdom Viridiplantae; phylum Streptophyta; class Magnoliopsida; order Asterales; family Campanulaceae; genus Adenophora; species Adenophora triphylla. The sequence continues at coordinate 4,845 of JAFEMH010005759.1, forward strand.
TTAGCAAGATTGGCTTCAAACACTACGGCGGACAGATCAAGCTCGATGTGTCTAATGGGACGAGCCCTGTCTTCTACCACATTTGCTTGTGGACGGTTGCCATTCTCGTTGTTTGTTTTGGGATGCCGACAGCCTCTAGCCTTACGGCCAGGTTTGCCGCAGCTTGTAACAACCTCCCTTGAACTTCTTGGCGTTTGTGTTCCCCTTTTAGCATTCCCAAGTAGCCTTCCTTTTCTTGTTGGTACTTGCTTCAGCCAAGTTCACCTTTGCCTCTTTTGTTGTATTCCTACCTCTCTTGACAAAATTTTTATTTTCTTCGTCAATCCATAGCCGCAAGATCAGGTTCTCGAGCCTCATTTACTTTCTCTCGTGCTTGAGGTACATCTAGAAATCTTTCCATGAGGTGGTAGCTTCTCTATAATGGCAAACTACTTGGAAAGATTCCCGAGTTGCATTCCTTCGCAATGATGTCGGCAATGATCGCTGCAACTCACGTAATCGATCCATTACAAGCGGGAATCAACCATCTTGAAGTCTAGGAATCGGCCGACAATAAATTTCTTAGTGCCGGCGTCTTCCGTTTTATACTTCTTTTCAAGAGATTCCCAAAGCTCTCTTGCAGTCTTTATGCCACAGTACACATTGTACAGGGCATCATCTAACCCATTTAGAATATAATTGTGACACAGGAAATCGCTATGATTCCATGCGTCCAATGCTATTCTTGCTTGTGGGTCACCTTCATCTTTGGGGACCGTTGGCGGTGATTCTCGCAAGAACCGTGCCAAACTGAGGGTGGTTAGGTAGAACAACATCTTCTGCTGCCATCTTTTGAAATCTGTAACGGTGAATTTCGTCGGTTTCTCTGCATGGGTATGGAGGGGAGCAGCAGGAGTTGGGTTAGGAGTATGGACGGGAGGTACAGAAGATCCCGAGCCAGGGGAGGAGTAGGAACGGAGGTGGAGTCGGATACCATTCTTTAAACACACAAATATTGTCTTACGATTGTTGGAAAAATTGGGTGTATTTAAAAAATAGCTTTGAAAAAGAAAACGGGACGGAAAAATTATTTCTCTAAAATAAAATAAGTCGAGGCAAGAGTTTGACTATTTTTTCGTAAGAAAATATTGCCCCGTATACGAGTGCTCACGGTCTACGGCAATTGTCCCCAAGATACAACGACTTTCGGAATTTCGTATCGCAAAGACAACAACTCTGAAACTATCGGGCGAACTACTGAATACTCGGGATTTTCTTGGACTCGAAAGTAAGACTTCTGAATGCTAGGATGCTTTAGAGAATAGAATGCTTGAATGATTTTGGATGGGAATGAAATGAGGAGGAGGGGGCTATTTATAGTTATTGAAGAGATGGGGTGTCTATTGAGAATAGACACAAATTGCACCCGTTAAATCTGGACCGTTGGATCTAAGCAAATTGGATGGAAGAGATCTGCTGGGTCGACCCTAGTAGCCTTGACCCGCCTCTTCCAATAGACACGGGTCGCCCCATGTCTTATGTCTTTTCAAGAACCATCACAACCCAAATGCTCCAACCGGATCCGCCAGCCCAATTGCCATTCGGCCCAACCCAGGCGGCCCAAACCAAGCCAGCCAAGCATCCGCCGGCCCACTTTGGACCATGTTGAACCTCGGTCCAAACCATCCAACTAGGTTGGCCCAAGGAGATCAACTTGATATCTCCTTTCTTGGATGCTCACATTAATAAAGTGGAGTAACTTCCCTTTTCCTAGCAATGTGGGATATGGCTTTTCCATTCAAACTTCTCTTCAATTAACAACATTAAGTTGCTCACTTTAACCATTAATTTCTCATTCATCCGAAATTGATTTTGAGAAAATAAATATACCATTTTAATCTACACTAAATGTAGATTAATTATTTGCAACTTATTTCTATTTTTACAAAATAGAAACTTCTAGAAACTTGATCAAATATTGATCAAACACCAATAATACTACCAATTTCTAACTAATTATTTTCTCCAAATTGATGTGAGATAAATGGGATTCTGACACGCCACTCACGTGTAGGCGACATGACCATCAATTCTACACGTGGACCATTAACATGCCGGCATAACCATCGGCTTAAACCCAACATGGGTAACAAATCAATTATCAACTTGAACCAGCTCTAATATCATATTATAAAGTCTGAGGTTACACCTTAAAACTAATTGGTTCTAAGAAAAGTAATATTCTCTTACAATACTCCCTATGTCAATTGACCTATCATTGATGACTAGAGGGCATCATTCAAGGTTTATATATCCAGTACAATCAACATTCTAAGGTAGGTTTGACAACTCCAATTCAAAACTTTGAACTAAAAATTGGAAGAATGAAATGATGTTCGAGGATGTTACAAGGTTGATGTAAGATGTAGGGATTATGATTGCACTTTGAAGCTTTATAACGTTTGTATTACTCTTCTTTCTTACCATTGCATTCCATATTTATGTTGTTTGTTTGATTGGTTTTATAGCATTATTATATCATCTTTGTGATCTAGAACTAACAATAGTTAGTTGTGAGTTGTGAGTTGTAGAAAGAGAGAAAGAGAGAGAGAGAGAGAGAGAGAGAGAGAGAGAGAGAGAGAATGCTTCCCAAACAAGGGTAGGATGAGAGGAGTGTTGATGTTTCAAGAATCATGATGGGTCATGAGAAGCCAATTTAGTGTTAAAAGAAAAAGTAGCTAGAGATAATTTAAAGAATGAAAAACATTTAGAAGTAGGTCAAACTAGATCTAGCAAGAAAAAATAGAAATAAAATAATATCCATTAGGGATCTAGACAAACCCACTAAGACCCCTGCCAACAACATACTCCTTTCCTTTGGATACTAGCTACTAATTCATCATTTTTTTTTTAAACTTTGCCTTTAATAGATACAACAAATATAAGAAATTTGAGTTACCCCTCTTATGGCAATTAGTTGTAAAATAATATCTCAGATTTTATCATAATATCAAATGGCGTATTGAAGCATTATTTCACATCAATCCGATCCCGAGCTACTATTATTATAACTTGAGCTAAAATCTCACACTTTATTGTCTTATTTTGTTTAATTATTGAAGAAAGTGGTTGATGCTCTCCCTCCCCTTTTACCTGGTCAATTTAGTGCTTACTACCAACCTCTCAAATACATTGCATCTTTCTCTCTGACAAGTTACATATCTCTTTCCACCTTCTACCTGTTTCCCTATCTATTTTCCTATCCTTTTCTCAATTCATTATTATAATTATAATTATATTTGACCTCTCGTGTATTTTATTTTATGACAATGCACCTCATATAAACGTACCTTCAACTATATACATTGAACCAATAGGTCAATTGATATTGAGGTCGTCCTTATGGCATAGGATATAGGAGACGGGTTCGTTCCCTGCGGTTTGTAATAATTTAAAGAGTAGGTCTGCTGAGAAACGCGTTTCTCCATAACTATGGAGAAACGCGTTTTTAATAGCCAGAAACTATACGTTTGATAACCAGAAGAAAATTTCTGGATATCAGTCTCAAAGGGTTCTGGATATCCAGAAGCTTTGGAACGGATATCAAGAGGAAGCCTTTGGGCGGATATCCAAACATATTTGAAGCCAAATCCAAGGCCAAGACCACAAATTGCTTATTGAAGGTTTCTGGATATCCGAAACCTTCAAATGTATATCCGTAAAACCATCAAATGAATATCCGTAAACATATTTGAAGCCAAATCCAAGGCCAAGACCGTAAAATGCTTATTGAAGGTTTTGGATATCCGTAAACTTTCAAATGTATATCCGAAACCATCAAATGAATATCCGTAAACATTTTGAAAGTTTCTGGATATCATTTTGAAGGTTTCGGATATCACTTTCATAAGCTTCTCGGATATCCTTTCAAAGGGTTTTGATATCCAACCTTTGAGATCGATATCCGTGTAACCATGGGACAAGGTCATGGCCAATACAAAAAGTTTCTGGATATCCTTTCAATAGCTTCTGGATACCCGTAACCCGTTTCTCCATAACTTATGGAGAAACGCGTTTCTCCCTAGATTTTACGTAATTTAAAATGCTGTCATTATATTTAAAAAACCAAACTCATTTTCTCAATTCATTATCATCTAATAGAAAAATAAGTTTGGTGATCAAATTTGCAAAAAATAATTAGTTGATTTTTTATTTTTTACATTTTCCTTAATAAATTTAGAATATTGTATTGTACAATATATTGATGGATTATGTCTTATGCAATACAATATCTTATAAAAAATTTATACATTATTTTATGTATATATATTTCTATATATGTGTGTATATATATATATATACACATACATTGTTTTTGAATGATTTACCTACGTTTCTTATTTTCATATTATACAACATACTCATTAGTATCAGATATGTATAACGTACTTTTACATTCGTTATTAATAATGCAAAATTTCTAATTTTTACTTACTAATCCGTCATAAAAATAATGGAGCTGTTGTGGTGGCACCACCCCATCAATGCTATGTTATTGATACGTAATCAAAATCGCAATCAATGATGATGCTTCATTGTCGTGTATCTGACATGGCAATGTCGTGGCAATGCCATGTAAGTAGTTTCGTTAGTTTTCTAACGCCGTAAGTAAAAAAAAAATTAGCATTAATTGATAACTAGTGTTACACATTGCGTTAAACGAACTATCAAATAAATTTAACGAATCAAACAAAAAAATAAAGATTTTGTAAAAGAATAAATAATAATTCAAGATAATAAATATGAAAGGCACGCATTTAAACAAAAACATATCATCGTATTTAAAATGTATCTAAGGTGTCCGTAAGACCAATGATGTAAATGATTGCAGCGAAATAATAAAACAGATAGGCAAATAATTGAATCAACAACTATTTGACCCAATTCGAATTGAATCAACAATTGAATTAGGGTTTGAAGAGGTAAACACCAAAAGATGAGAACCTTCACAAGGAATTCAAAGAACTCCAACAAACAAGCTAAAAATTTCAAGGTAAAAACCTTCAATTGCAAAGCAATTCAATTTAATTTAATTATCAAAACGTATTCTCAAACAAATAATGAAAGAGTGTATTTATACTCTAAACAAAACCCTAAACTACTTGGAAAAGGAAAAGAAAAACAATCATAATTAAAACTCTTTAAACTAGGAAACAAATAACGTCAAAAAGGAATACTAAATCAATTCGGACTCTGCAATCTGCCAATATCACGCCGATAGCACGACTCGTGCTTCACCTCACGAGTCGTGACCTTGAACTTAGTCGTGTCACGCTTCGTTCCTCCTTGAGCAGTCGTGCAGGATCCTCTCACGACTCGTGCAAAGAGCCACGAGTCGTGCTTCGCCTTGAATTTCCAGATTTCCATCTGCTTGCTCCTTGGCCCTTGAAACTTCCTCCTTTTGGGATACATCATACACCCCCACTTCAAAAGAATTCGTCTCCGAATTCTGGCCATTAGAAAAAGAACATGATCTTGTAGTATTTGACCCTCCATTGTTGACCTTCCGCCCCGACCTCCCCTTGATCAACTTCTTACACTTGAACGCATTTGACTGTCCAACATGATAACACCATGTACCTGAAAAAATAAAGTGTGGAGCACAAAAGGATATGATCCCTTTACCCCTGCCATCGCGATCGTGTTTCCGATTATCCTTTAATGGGCAAAGAGTATAACGAGCACCATCCTTCACAAAACTAACCACATTACTTCGGCCACAATGCATAGAACCCACATCAAAGTGCCAAGGCCTCCCAAGTAATATTTGACAAGCACTCATATCCACAATATCGCAAGTAATAGCATCCTTATAGTTACCAATTGAAATAGGAACAATACATTGTTTTGTTACCTTAAGAGAGCCATTTGCATTGATCCACCCAATAACATAAGGAGTCGGATGTTTCTTCACCTCAAGCTTGAGAGTATTAACCAATCCCCTTGCCACCAAGTTTTCACTACTTCCACTATCAATGATAATATTAGCCATCACCCCATTGACGGTCCCCTTGGTACGAAAAATATTGTGCCGCTCAAGAGTAGTATGGGCTGAAACAAATGCCGACGAACAGCGAAAGACTCATGAGTGTCATCCTCATCCTCATCCTTATTAGGGTCATGAGTGTACTCCGCGACTACATCATCATCATCATTAGTGACCAAATTAGTCACTTGTTTGTTAGGACATCTAGCTGAGGTATGACCCAGCTATAGACACCTAAAGCATTTGTTCCCAAATGACTTAGCATAGGGATTTGCAGGTTTGGCACCTTGAACAATAGGAGCAAGCGTTGTTTCTACCTCAACCGCCTTAGAACCCGAGGCTTGTGTTGTAGGCTGCGCAACTGTGGATGGAGAAACCGCAGAGTGCATAGGGCTACTAGAAAAAGACGAATTACCCACCTTCTTGAATGTAGTGTGAGGAAGAGAAGCCGAAACTAATTGTTTCTCAACCTTTTCCGCCCTTAAAATAGCATCATTCAACGAGAAATTGGTAAATAACTCCACCTTGTTCTTTATATCAACCTGAAGACCATCAACAAACCTAGAGATTTCTTGAGACTCGGACTCACTCAAGTCGTTACGAGCCGATTGAGCATAGAAATCATGCACATATTCTTTGACGTTACGATTACCTTGGGTGCAATTCTGAAATTTAGAAAATAAGCTTTGCACATAATCAATAGGTAAAAATCTATCTTTTAATGCCTCTTTCATCTCATCCCAAGTACGAATCTGAGGCAACCTATCACGTAACCTTTTCTTACAAAGTTGATCCCACCAAGCAGCAGCACCACCCCGCAATTTATATGCAACATAAGGAACTTTCCTAACATTCTCAACTTGCATTAAATTGAAAAATTTATCAACTTCATTAATCCAATCTAAAAATTCTTCGATAGACAACTCACCATTAAAAGTAGGAATATCGGCCCTTATCTTTGGTCGTTGTTCTACCGGATTCACACCAATGGCCTCGTCACCACCACCCCGATTGTTGTGGATGAACTCAGCCCGATCACCACCTGGATTGCCACGGTTGCCACCACCACCCATATTCAAACCTCGCAAAGCCTGTAACAGTTCTGTATGTCGAGTAGCAGCTTCCGCCTCAGATCTGCGTCTATCTTCTTGCATCTGTGTTTGCATTGCTATCAAGCTGTTGGCTAGTTGTGCTAGGATATCTTGGATGTTGTGGTTTCCTTCGTTGTTGGCCATCTTATTCCTTGGATCGTCCTTCGTCTGATACCAACTGATGTAAAGGGTTGCAGCGAAATAATAAAACAGATAGGCAAATAATTGAATCAACAACTATTTGACCCAATTCGAATTGAATCAACAATTGAATTAGGGTTGAAGAGGTAAACACCAAAAGATGAGAACCTTCACAAGGAATTCAAAGAACTCCAACAAACAAGCTAAAAGCTTCAAGGTAAAAACCTTCAATTGCAAAGCAATTCAATTTAATTTAATTATCAAAACGTATTCTCAAACAAATAATGAAAGAGAGTATTTATACTCTAAACAAAACCCTAAACTACTTGGAAAAGGAAAAGAAAAACAATCCTAATTAAAACTCTTTAAACTAGGAAACAAAATAACGTCAAAAAGGAATACTAAATCAATTCGGACTCTGCAATCCGCCAATATCACGCCGATAGCACGACTCGTGCTTCACCTCACGAGTCGTGACCTTGAATTTAGTCATGTCACGCTTCGTTCCTCCTTGAGCAGTCGTGCAGGATCCTCTCACGACTCGTGCAAAGAGCCACGAGTCGTGCTTCGCCTTGAATTTCCAGATTTCCATCTGCTTGCTCCTTGGCCCTTGAAACTTCCTCCTTTTGGGATACATCAACCAAGAACGAACATTTAATGGTGTGGAATATCTTGATTAGGGTGGAATGGAACAGTTCCGCCTCACAAGAAAATGGGTCGTAATGTAGGACGGATATTTGACCCAGTCAAATATTAATTATCTTTGTATTTTAATTAGTATTTTAGGATTCGTAAAATCTGGGGAGAAACGCGTTTCTCCATAACTTATGGAGAAACGCGTCCCGACTTGTCGCGCGACAATGCAGGCCAAGGCTTCTGGATATCCAGAAGCTTTGGGATGGATATCCAGAAGCTTGGCCTTTGCCCCAAATCTTTTTTTCTGGATATCCGTTCCAAAGCTTCTGGATATCCAGAAGCTTTGGGATGGATATCCAGAAGCTTGGCCTTTGCCCCAAATCTTTTTTTCTGGATATCCGTTTCAAAGCTTCTGGATATCCAGAAGCTTTGGGATGGATATCCAGAACACGTTTCTCCATAACTTATGGAGAAACGCGTTTCTCCAGAGACCGACTCTTTAGGATTTAATTTAATTTGTTTTAGTTTTTATTTTATATCTTATTTTCGTCATTATTTTTAATAGGTTGATTAGATATGGTTTTAGAGTAGATTTTGAGATGATTTACTAGTTTTTGAGTCTTAAGTTACCTTATAGGTTAGGCTTTATTTTAGGACGTTATTTCTTGTTTTTCAAGTTGAGTAGGTTTTGGGGGAAACTAGTTTTTCTCTAACATTATAAAAAATTTTGTTTTAAAAACTGAAACAAAGGCACGTACAATTTTTTTTAAAAAATAAAAAACAAGACTTTTTATAATATTTGGAGAAACTAGTTTCTCCCAAAATTTTCTGTTTCAAGTTTTATGGGTGCTATAAAATAGCTCTAAAATTATAATTCGAATTTAGACTTTGTTTTTTATTAATGAGAATATTTACCGTTGAGCAATTATCTAGAGTTTCAATCTCATCTTGTTTCAATTCCGTTCGGTCAATTCTCATATAACCCCAGAAGAAGATAAGGCTACAGCAAAATATATTGAGAATATTACAATCCCTTCTGCATTATTGATTTCAAAGACTTTTGGTGGTAATCTTAAGAAAGCAATCAGCGATGGGGATATGGTCAATGTTAATCTTGACTGGCGAGAAACTGTTCCACATCCAGATGATGGTGTGGAGCAAGAGGGAATAATTTTATATCCTGAAGAGATCATCTTACGTCAATTTGTTCTTAAAATGAAGATTTATTCAAAATATATTTTTAAGTGGGAAGACACTTTCCAATCATCGGATGAGAACTCGAGGACGAGTTCTTTTGAAGAAAGGGTGAATGAAATAGGACGGATATTTGACCCAGTCAAATATATTAACTATCTTTATATTTTAATTAGTATTTTAGGATTTAATTTGTTTTAGTATTTATTTTATTTCTTATTTTCGTCATTATTTTTAATAGGTTGATTAGATATGATTTTTTTAGAGTAGAATTTGAGATGATTTACTAGTTTTTGAGTCTTATTAAGTTACCTTATAGGTTAGGCTTTATTTTAGGACGTTATTTCTTGTTTTTCAAGTTTTATGGGTGCTATAAAATGCCAAATACTCATAAAAAACGCGTTTTTTTTTTAGCTTAAAAAAAACGTGTTTTAGATACACACAGAGAAAACACTCAGACTCACCCTTTCTCTCTCAATACGCAAACCACTCTCTCTCTATCCGGAATTACGCAGATCCATCTTCATCTTCTCCATTGCGTTCTCCATTGCCGAGCTTCCTCAACAACAACCTAGCCTCTCCCTCCGGCCAATCTCCTCCCTAACCTAACCTTCTCCACCGGCGGCCTTCTTCACCAACCAAATCTTCACCCAATTCCAATCAACGCCCACCAATTCCAATCAACGATCCATTGCCGAGCTTCCTCAACAACAACCTAGCCTCTCCCTCCGGCCAATCTCCTCCCTAACCTAACCTTCACCACCGGCGGCCTTCTTCACCAACCAAATCTTCACCCAATTCCAATCAACGCCCACCAATTCCAATCAACGACCAACCATCCATCGTCCCTAAACCCATCACCGATCTCAACTAAATTGGGACATACACAGAGGAAGGCGATTGAAACACGAACTAGGTTTTACGATTGATTGCGAATGCGATTGAGGGTAAACGTACCTGAAGAAGACACCAGTGATTTCATAATGGTGCCAGTTGGTGATTAATGAAGTGCCCGTTAGTGTATAATAGAGTGCCCGTTAGTGTATAATCAAGTGCCCGTTGGTGTATAATTGAGTGCCCGTTAGTGTATAATCAAGTGCCCGTTAGTGTATAATCAAGTGCCCGTTGGTGCATAATTGAGTGCCAGTTAGTGTATAATAGAGTGCCAGTAAGTGTGTAACTGAGTGTCAATGTATTTTTTGAATGCCAGTTCTTGTAATTTTGAATGCCAGTCCATGTTCTTTTGAATGCCAGTTCATGTTTTTTTGAATATCAGCAAAAATAATTATCAGTGTTTTTGAGTGCCAGTATATGCATTTTTGAGTGCCAGTAAATGTGTTTTCAAATGCCAGTCCATGTATTTTTGAATGCCGAGTGCTTGTATTTTTGAGAGCCAAAGAAAATATTAGTGTAACAAAGTGCCGGATGTTAGTGTAACAGAGTGCCGGTGGGAAGAGTGCCGGTTCATGTATTTAAAAGTGCCCATGTAAAAAGTGCCGGTGTCGGCTTAACAAAGTGCGCTACTCGCTTACACCGGCACTTTGTTAAACCGGTACCGACACTTTTTTTACCGGCACTTTGTTACATATGAACCGGCACTTTGTCACACCGGCGCTTGTTAAACACGCACCGGCATAAACGGGGAACCATTAATTACGAAAATGCCACCGTTTATTTTGAACATGGTTGCCAGTAATTACAAATTTGCCACCGTTTATTTTGAAAACACGTTTTTCCTTATCTTAAGAAAAAACTAGTTTTTTATAAGACCAACCCCTATAAAATAGCCCTAAAGTTATAATCCGAATTTAGACTTTATTTTTTATTAATGAGAATATTTTCCGTTGAGCAATTATCTAGGGTGTCAATACCATCTTGTTTCAATTCCGTTCGATCAATTCTCATATAACCCCCCGTTTGTATCAAATTCCAAAAAAAAGCAAATGTAGAAAGATTATTTGGATAGTTTGTCCTTTTCATAATATTTTACTTTTTTTGTTAATATATTTTTTATATAATTATAAGTAAAACAATGTTGATTATTTTAAACTAAATTTTATTTGGAAAATAACCGTCATTATGGTTCAACGGGAGTAAATAAAATTAAAAAGAATTTGAAATTCTAAATACCAAAAACAAATAACATCAAATACTAAACATTAACATTAGCAATCTCATCTTATTTCATTAGGTCTATTGTAGTTTGATCTAAGTAATTACTCCCTCCGTTTCAAAATGTTTCTCTCATTTGACTTTTTTGTTGAATTTTGACCATAAATTTATGAGAGATTAATCATGTTCATGAAATTCTAAAAGTTGTTGATAATATTATTAATGGTTAATCAATAGGAATTTTTAGAATTTCATGAACATAAAAATTGTCATATATTTGTGATCAAAGTTCAACATAAAAGTCAATTGGACAAACATTTTGGGACGGAGGGAGTATGTAAAATAAACTATATTTATCTTATCTATATTCAACATATTATGGGATGGCCTTTCATTTGGAGAATTTTATTTGCAAGGCATGAATTTTGCAAGGCACGTGAAAATGACGAAAATACCCATTTATATATAATTTTTTTTTTCACTTCTCTCATTCCCTCCAACCGTTCAAGCTTCTCTTCTCTCTCTTGTACACAACGACGCTTCTCTTCTCTCTCGCGTAAACGAACGAACGATGGTGAGAATGAAGATTCCTGCAGTTAAGTCCGGCGCTTCCGCCGCCGCTACCGCCGCTGCCATGGCCGCCGGAACATCGTCTACCACAGTGCCCGTAAAGAAGGTAATCCCTCCCTCTCCGTTTTCGATTTTCTTGAGTTTAGGTCAAAGAGAGTATTATTATTATTATTCAAAAATTAGTTTGATTAATTGGGTTTTAAAATGAGATGTTATGAACTGGGTTTGAATACGTTGTTTATAGATTTCCATTGATGAACTGGTTTTGAAATTGTTGTACGAAATATGTTTCTGGACTTTGAATGTTTCGTATAATTTTACACGAACTGGTTCCAAGCATTTCGCAAAAAATTACACGAACTGGTTCCAAAATTTTCGTGTATAGGCACACGAAACACAATGGAACAATGTTTAGGTTGTTTCGTATGCCTATACACGAAATTGTTCTTAGCATTTCGTGTATAATCACACGAAATCTAAAGGAAAATTTCTCCTTTGGATTTCGTGTGAATATACACGAAATGTTGAGAAACATTTCGTATAATTTTACACGAAATGTTATTCAGCATTTCGTGTATATTTACACGAAATGAACTGGAACTGGAACTGGAACTTTAACTGTGACTAATTTATTGTCTCTTATTTGAATTTTTTGTAGGGACGTCAACCTATGACCGCTTCCAATAGAAAAAGAAAGGCCGAGACGGCAGTTAAGAAAGATAAACGCACCAAAAAAAATGATAAAAATGATGAGCCTGAGACTGTGATTGAGCTGGAGCACATTGAGAGTGAGCATACAGATGATGAGGCGGCCTCTGCTGGTCACGAGGAAGTTGCTGAGTCATCTTCATCTTCTGATTCTGATGCTGCTGAGTCATCTTCTGACTCTGATGGGGGTGAGGAGGAGGAGGAGGCGGCGGAGGAGGAGGAGGAGGCGGAGGCGGAGGCGGAGAGACGTGATGTTAGACCATTGAGGCATGGGAGGAGGAGGGGTCAGGATGTGGCTAGAGGGCAGGGACGGAGGAGGAGGCAGGGTGCGGGTGCGGGTGCGGGTGAGGAGGAGCCACCATCATGGCAGATTGTGAGCGACCCAGGTGGCGGCCCCGAGGTTTGTGATTTGTTATACGGGTTCGGTCATCACCGAGCCCGAGAGATTTTGGGGCAACCCCACTAGCCAGTCGGTGGTGAAGTTCCATACTGCAAGAAGATCTCGATAGGTAAGCTATTTGTTTACAAAAATAAACTTTGACGAAACATTGGTTTTAATGTAATCATTATTGTGAAATTCTAAAAATTGTTAATTATAAATCTTTAAACAAAGGTTCTCGCGTGATAGGCGGCCGAGGATGATCGAGCATGGTTGAATCGCACGATGCTACGGTATCCATCACCCGCATGATACCACCATTCGCCGGACTAGCTCGGCCGCCGACGGCATTTGTGGAACGGTGGTCTCCCTGAGACTAACACGTTTCACATGCCGTGGGGGGAGATGACGATTACGATGCATGACGTCACTCATATTCTAGGTATATTGTTGTTATATTTTTCATTTTCAATATGTAGAGCTTTGGTTGACTGCATATGACATATTCTTCATTTACAATTTATAGGTGTCAGCTGTACGGGTTTTCCTGTTAGGACGGCGGATCGAGCCCGACCTACGCGAGAGACGCAGACACCTCATCGGCTGTCTGAGGGGCACGTCCTACACATTACGTGAGCTCCGTCTTGCCTTTGAGGCCCGTTCAGACATGTCAGATGACCAGCGTGCATCCACTTATCTCCTGTTCCTCTTGGGTTGCACACTGTTTGTGGACAAGAGTCAGGATAAGATGCCTGCAGCTTATCTTTCCCTGTGCATGGATCTTCAGAGATTTGGGCGGCTCGCCTGGGGATCAGCTGCTTTGGCGTACATCTATCGCGAGTTGGGAAAGGCGTCCAGATCCGGATGCGCTCAGATGGGAGGCTGTTCGACTCTCCTAGAGGTAATATTTAATATTTATTTATTACTCCTTTTTTTTCCCTAAACAGACGTCTTTTTTGACATATTTCTAAAATACTTTTCAGGCCTGGATATACGAGTACTTCCCGGACTTCCGGCGACTTTGAGCCCCGGATTGGCAGGAGGGGCGAGCCCGAGATGGTCACGCACCGATGTAGCCGGGCAGGAGACGGAGACTCTGCTCCGAGTTTCGGCGCACTGAGAGGCAGGATGCCTGTTGAGAGGGTGAGCTTTTTATATTTAAATTGTTATACTCCCTCCGTCCCATTGAAAGTATTCTGTTCATGTTTGCTAACAAAGTGAGTTATAGGTATGTTGGACGCCTTATGGTACCGGGGTGGATGCGCTTTTACCGGTTTCATACTTCAGAGGTGTTATACGCTTCTTAGACATCACCGAGGCGTATATGCCTCGACCGGTGACTGTGCAGCTTCGCTATCCAACAGAGGATCCCTAAGATGTCCCCTCGCTATCTCGACGTGCATTTTGATAGCCGGTCGAAGGGGTACAAGAAGGTGTATGGCGATCGTGATGATGTTTGGGACGGAGTGGATGGAGTACAACATGGAGGCTTACGATCCGCCTCGTCGTTTGGGGCTATCAGTGACTACATCTCCTCCAGTGACTCCATACTATATGGAGTGGTTTCGAGCTAGGAGTCATGTTCGGATTAGTAATCCGATACATGAGCCCGCAATGACATTCCACATCATCATGGTCATCCGCAGCCACTACCCGCGATCGAGATAGGCTACTTCCATCAGCTTGCCACGCTGATGACCGGCTACCCGATGACCTCGTAGCTATCGTTGTGCAGGTGCACGAGAGTTTAGGATATCACATTTAGTGTCTATCGGTTTAGGATGAGTTTGGGATGATGTGTGGATTATGTACACTGTATTTTTGGATTATATATTTTGATGTATTTTTGGATTATATTTTTTTATGTATGGATTATATACACTGTATGGATTATATATTTTGATGTATTTTTTGTGAATTTATTTTCACAACCGCTTTCCATATGTTGTCCAAGGAAAATTTTGGTGAATATTTTTTCAATGTATTTTTTACTCGTTTACGTACATACAGTCACAGTTTCAGACATCATTTCGTGTGGTTATACACGAAATGATTTCCTATAGTTTCGTGTATTTTCATACGAAATACTTGTAAATATTTCGTATAAAACTACACGAAAAGTGATATACAATTTTAAGCCCGTATTTCGTGTGGTTATACACGAAAAAATGTCTATAGTTTCGTGTATGCTCATACGAAATATATGCAATCTTTTTTAACTCAATTTCCATTTGGATTTGAGGAAACTCATGTAGATGAAAAACATTTTAATAAATGTCAATTTAGAATCTAGGAAAAATTAAAAAAAAAAAAATAAACGGTGAGGCTGTATACCATTTTCTTTGGCAAAGATCGGGACACGTAAAACCCTAAACACCCTAAATAATGGCAAAATTTTCAGTAACTCAATCCTCCATTTGGATTTTGAGGAAACTCATGTAGATGAAAAACATTTTAAATGTCATTTAGAATCTAGAAAAAATTAAAAAAAATAAACGAGCGTAATGTATACCATTTCTTTTGGAAAAGATCGTGACACGTAAAACCCTAAACACCCTTAAATAATGGCAAATTTTGTAACTCAATCTCCATTTGGATTTCTGAGGAAACTCGTGTAGATGAAAACATTTTAAATGTCATTTAGAATCTAGAAAAAATTAAAAAAAAATAAACGAGGTAGCCGTATACCATTTCTTTTTTGGCAAGATCTAGGACACGTAAAACCCTAAAAACCCTAAATAATGGCAAAATTTTGTAAACTCCAATCTCCATTTGGATTTTGAGGAAACCTCATGTAGATGAAAAACATTTTAAATGTCATTTAGAATCTAGAAAAAATTAAAAAAAATAAACGAGGTAGCCGTATACCATTTTTATGCAAGATCTGACATTTAAAACCCTAAAAACCCTAAATAATGGCAAAATTTTTGCAACTCAATCTCCATTTGGATTTTGAGGAAACTCATGTAGATGAAAAACATTTTAAATGTCATTTAGAATCTAGAAAAAATTAAAAAATAAACGAGGTAGGCCGTATACCATTTTTGGCAAGATCGGGACACGTAAAACCCTAAACACCCTAAATAATGGCAAAATTTTGTAACTCAATCTCCATTTGGATTTTGAGGAAACTCATGTAGATGAAAAACATTTTAAATGTCATTTAGAATCTAGAAAAAAATTAAAAAAATAAACGAGGTAGCCGTATACCATTTTTGGCAAGATCGGGACACGTAAAACCCTAAAAACCCTAAATAATGGCAAAATTTTGTAACTCAATCTCCATTTGGATTTTGAGGAAACTCATGTAGATGAAAAACATTTTAAATGTCATTTAGAATCTAGAAAAAAATTAAAAAAAAATAAACGAGGTAGCCGTATACCATTTTTGGCAAGATCGGGACACGTAAAACCCTAAAATCCTAAATAATGGCAAAATTTTGTAACTCAATCTCCATTTGGATTTTGAGGAAACTCATGTAGATGAAAAACATTTTAAATGTCATTTAGAATCTAGAAAAAAATTAAAAAAAATAAACGAGGTAGCCGTATACCATTTTTGGCAAGATCGGGACACGTAAAACCCTAAAAACCCTAAATAATGGCAAAATTTTGTAACTCAATCTCCATTTGGATTTTGAGGAAACTCATGTAGATGAAAAACATTTTAAATGTCATTTAGAATCTAGAAAAAAATTAAAAAAAAATAAACGAGGTAGCCGTATACCATTTTTGGCAAGATCGGGACACAGAAAACCCTAAACACCCTAAATAATGGCAAAATTTTGTAACTCAATCTCCATTTGGATTTTGAGGAAACTCATGTAGATGAAAAACATTTTAAATGTCATTTAGAATCTAGAAAAAAATTAAAAAAAAATAAACGAGGTAGCCGTATACCATTTTTGGCAAGATCGGGACACAGAAAATCCTAAAAACCCTAAATAATGGCAAAATTTTGTAACTCAATCTCCATTTGGATTTTGAGGAAACTCATGTAGATGAAAAACTTTTTAAATGTCATTTAGAATCTAGAAAAAAATTAAAAAAAAATAAACGAGGTAGCCGTATACCATTTTTGGCAAGATCGGGACACAGAAAACCCTAAAAACCCTAAATAATGGCAAAATTTTGTAACTCAATCTCCATTTGGATTTTGAGGAAACTCATGTAGATGAAAAACATTTTAAATGTCATTTAGAATCTAGAAAAAAATTAAAAAAATAAACGAAGTAGCCGTATACCATTTTTGGCAAGATCGGGACACAGAAAACCCTAAAAATCCTAAATAATGGCAAAATTTTGTAACTCAATCTCCATTTGGATTTTGAGGAAACTCATGTAGATGAAAAACATTTTAAATGTCATTTAGAATCTAGAAAAAAATTAAAAAAAAATAAACGAGGTAGCCGTATACCATTTTTGGCAAGATCGGGACACAGAAAACACTAAACACTCTAAATAATGGCAAAATTTTGTAACTCAATCTCCATTTGGATTTTGAGGAAACTCATGTAGATGAAAAACATTTTAAATGTCATTTAGAATCTATAAAAAAATTAAAAAAAAATAAACGAGGTAGCCGTATACCATTTTTGGCAAGATCGGGACATAGAAAATCCTAAAAACCCTAAATAATGGCAAAATTTTGTAACTCAATCTCCATTTGGATTTTGAGGAAACTCATGTAGATGAAAAACTTTTTAAATGTCATTTAGAATCTAGAAAAAAATTAAAAAAAAATAAACGAGGTAGCCGTATACCCATTTTGGCAAGATCGGGACACAGAAAACCCTAAAAACCCTAAATAATGGCAAAATTTTGTAACTCAATCTCCATTTGGATTTTGAGGAAACTCATGTAGATGAAAAACATTTTAAATGTCATTTAGAATCTAGAAAAAAATTAAAAAAAAATAAACGAGGTAGCCGTATACCATTTTTGGCAAGATCGGGACACAGAAAACCCTAAAAACCCTAAATAATGGCAAAATTTTGTAACTCAATCTCCATTTGGATTTTGAGGAAACTCATGTAGATGAAAAACATTTTAAATGTCATTTAGAATCTAGAAAAAAATTAAAAAAAAATAAACGAGGTAGGCGTATACCATTTTTGGCAAGATCGGGACACAAAACCCTAAAACCCTAAATAATGGCAAAATTTTGTAACTCAATCTCCATTTGGATTTTGAGGAAACTCATGTAGATGAAAAACATTTTAAATGTCATTTAGAATCTAGAAAAAAATTAAAAAAATAAACGAGGTAGCCGTATACCATTTTTGGCAAGATCGGGACACGTAAAACCCTAAAAACCCTAAATAATGGCAAAATTTTGTAACTCAATCTCCATTTGGATTTTGAGGAAACTCATGTAGATGAAAAACATTTTAAATGTCATTTAGAATCTAGAAAAAAATTAAAAAAAAAAATAAACGAGGTAGGCGTATACCATTTTTGGCAAGATCGGGACACGTAAAACCCTAAAAACCCTAAATAATGGCAAAATTTTGTAACTCAATCTCCATTTGGATTTTGAGGAAACTCATGTAGATGAAAAACATTTTAAATGTCATTTAGAATCTAGAAAAAAATTAAAAAAAAATAAACGAGGTAGCCGTATACCATTTTTGGCAAGATCGGGACACAGAAAACCCTAAAAACCCTAAATAATGGCAAAATTTTGTAACTCAATCTCCATTTGGATTTTGAGGAAACTCATGTAGATGAAAAACATTTTAAATGTCATTTAGAATCTAGAAAAAAATTAAAAAAATAAACGAGGTAGGCGTATACCATTTTTGGCAAGATCGGGACACATAAAACCCTAAACACCCTAAATAATGGCAAAATTTTGTAACTCAATCTCCATTTGGATTTTGAGGAAACTCATGTAGATGAAAAACATTTTAAATGTCATTTAGAATCTATAAAAAAATTAAAAAAAAATAAACGAGGTAGCCGTATACCATTTTTGGCAAGATCGGGACACGTAAAACCCTAAAAACCCTAAATAATGGCAAAATTTTGTAACTCAATCTCCATTTGGATTTTGAGGAAACTCATGTAGATGAAAAACATTTTAAATGTCATTTAGAATCTAGGAAAAAATTAAAAAAATAAACGAGGTAGGCGTATACCATTTTTGGCAAGATCGGGACACGTAAAACCCTAAACACCCTAAATAATGGCAAAATTTTGTAACTCAATCTCCATTTGGATTTTGAGGAAACTCATGTAGATGAAAAACATTTTAAATGTCATTTAGAATCTAGAAAAAAATTAAAAAAATAAACGAGGTAGGCGTATACCATTTTTGGCAAGATCGGGACACGTAAAACCCTAAACACCCTAAATAATGGCAAAATTTTGTAACTCAATCTCCATTTGGATTTTGAGGAAACTCATGTAGATGAAAAACATTTTAAATGTCATTTAGAATCTAGAAAAAAATTAAAAAAAAAATAAACGAGGTAGCCGTATACCATTTTTGGCAAGATCGGGACACGTAAAACCCTAAAAACCCTAAATAATTGCAAAATTTTGTAACTCAATCTCCATTTGGATTTTGTGGAAACTCATGTAGATGAAAAACATTTTAAATGTCATTTAGAATCTAGAAAAATTAAAAAAATAAACGAGGTAGGCGTATACCATTTTTGGCAAGATCGGGACACGTAAAACCCTAAACACCCTAAATAATGGCAAAATTTTGTAACTCAATCTCCATTTGGATTTTGAGGAAACTCATGTAGATGAAAAACATTTTAAATGTCATTTAGAATCTAGAAAAAAATTAAATAAAAAATAAATAGATGAAATATATTGCTCAAATTAATTTCGTATGAAAATACACGAATTATTGCTTCATATTTCGTGTGTTATTATACGAAAACCTCTTTATGATTTCGTTTATTATTACACGACAATGTTTAGTTTGTTTCGTGTATTTCTACACGAAACGAGTTAAACCAGGAGCTATATTAAACGCCGTCAATCATATTTTCGTCCCAAAGAGCCTATTACGAAACGCAACCAAGAAATAAGTAAACCAAGCAGCCCCATTCACCATTCAATAACACACATTATCCAAGTTCTTACAATCATATTATGGATTCCTCACATTGTTTCGATGATATTAACCTTGATGATATAGAATTTATCTTTGAAGAAGAAGACGAAAGGGCACCAAATGAAGATTCTCCACAACCTTCATCTCCTTCTCCGCATCAAAATCAAAATCCAAGCTCCAATGAAGTAAGTTCATATGCTACTATCTTATCTTTGTCATATGTGGATTCTATTGACAATGTTCCATATACACATTAGAATAAAAATGCAATCTTGAAATACACATTCGAATAAAAATCCAATCTTGAAATTTTTGCTTGATTAGTTATTTATGCAACTATAATTTGCAGGGTCAATATCCGGATTTGAGTGATCAATTCACGACATCACAATTATTTGAAAATAGAGATGAACTTCTAAAACACGTACGGAGTATTGCGGCCCTTCAAAATTTAACACTTGTTATACAAGATTCGAGAAAGACTAGTGGGAATATCCAAGGCTACGCAAAGATTATATGTCATTTTGGTGGCAAGTATAGGCCTGGCAAATCTAAAAATCGAGGCTAACTAGCAAAGAAGAGGATTGGGTGCAAGTTTGAACTTCGGGCCAAAGATATGGGTGCTGGGTTACGGGGTTATGTTGTCAAGCATGGTTCTCATAATCATGACTTTCCAACGTATCCTAAGGTCATCCGCTCGGGAAATTGTCACAAGATGAGTATGAGGAGGCGTGTACCGCAAGTCAATCGTCCATGCGTCCGAATAACATTCTCACAATGTTAAAGAAGAAGGATAAGAAGAATGTGAGTACTCGGACACACGTCCATAATGCCATCGTGAAGTTCAAAGCAAGTGGAACGAGCAGGAGATCACCGCCGCAACAATTCATGAAATTACTCGACGATAAGCAATATATTGTATTCACGAGGAAAGCCAAGGACAAGTGACATCATCGGCGACGTATTCTTCTCTCACTCCACTAGCATCGCATATGCTCAACCGCTTTCCATACGTAGTCCAAGGTAAATTTTTGTGAATTTTTTTTCAATGTGTTTTTTACTCGTTTCCGTACATACAGCCTGTTTCGTACTTCATTTCGTGTGGTTATACACGAAATTTTGCCTACAAGTTCGTGTATTTTTATACGAAACATATGTTCATATTTCGTATAAAACTACACGAAAAGTGATATATAATTTTAAGAATATATTTCGTGTGGTAATACACGAAATGGTATCATTTATGTCGTGTAAAAATACACGATATAAAATGTACAATTTCGTATATAAGTACACGAAATGTAATTCGTGACCGTTGTCCGACTGCTTTCTCTTTAAAATCCTACTAGGTGATTGCACTTACAACACCAACTCGCTATGGACTCGCCATTCCTACATATTTTGGGATTTACTTCCACGGGGAAGAATTTCACAATTGCATATGCGTTTCTCCAAAATGAGAAGACCGATAATTTTGCATGGGCACTCAAGAATTTGCGTAGTCTTTTTCATCCTCCCAACATGCCAACAGCTTTTCTTCACCGATCGAGACTTGGCTTTCATTAATGCCGCCCAAGCAGAATTTCCCGAGACCGCACATCATTTGTGTCGAAGGCATATAGAAGTCAATGTTCGAAAGAGGGCGTTGGCTCATACCGGGAACCCGGAATTCGCAAAAGCATTCATGAATAAATTCAATGCAAAGAATATCGCCCGCTACTTCGGAGAATGGAACACCCGCCGGGCAACGGTTTTCTAAACGTTTTGCCGCTTATCCCGCTTTATTGAGCTATCTCCGCGATACATGGATTACTCCATACTCACAAAATATTCTCGTCCATGCATACTGATACGTTGCTACACTTCTAACCCACACCACGAACGTATCCGAGAGTGAGCATAGCAGTTGAAGCATGCGTTGGGAAGTACTTCTTCTACTTTTGACAATTTTCAAAGTTGCTCACGAGATCATGGAAATTCAAATAATAAAAATCAAAGCTAGCATGGAGATGGCAAAGAGCGTAATTCCAGCTTGATATGAAGACTTGTAATCTTTATCGTGACATATTGGGGCGAGTGTCAAATGTAGCCTTGGACATCATCAAAAAGAGCGGTCTCGTAGTGGGGATAATGTCATGGATCCCTCGAATGTGGGTGTTATGTTAGGCGAACACATGGACTTCCATGCAGTCACGAGATTGCACGCATACGTGAGCTCCGGGGGGACGGATTGGGTTGTCTTCGATTCATGCTTTTTGGAAGAAGTTGGACATTGAGCCGAGTACCGTCCAACTAGGTCTTCGATCAATGAAAATTCTTTTGTAGCCGTGTGGAACGAAGTACGTAACGCACCCGAACCGATCAAGAGAAAGTTATTCCAAACGATAAATGAAGAGCTACATCCACAAACCGTAGATGCTTCGAGCCACCTCATATTTCAAAGGCAAATAAACCCCGACCGCCGCCCGAGAATACTTTCGCATTGGGAGCATACAGACAGATATTTTGGAGTCCCCACTACACCACCCTCCACCGGCAAAGCAGTCTAGATCTACATTCATCGCATCAACCCAATCGGGTATGATGTCGTGGGACTCAAACTCTTTCAAGTCCACGCCCAATCCGAAAGTAGGTTCAAACACTACACCATCTAGCCCTACTACTCCTACGTCTCTTCCACCACTAGCTTCTTCAACTCGTGGGAGAGGACGAGGTCGGGGACGAGGACGGGGACTGGCCTGAGTCATGGCCTGGGTCGTGGAAAGGGAAATGGACAAGTCACTAGTCTACATACTTACGGGTATACTATGTCATTTATGCCTTTCATGGTCCCATTTATTGAAGGCATCACAGATGTGAGGGTGATGGACATTGTGGCTATAGAGCCGTAGGCTGCAGATATACGGAGATGAGGACATGTGGCCTCAAGTCCGCACGTATTGTTGCCTTGAGCCGCATAGTCGACGCGAGCTTTATCGTAGAGTTATATCTTGGACTAGTATGGACGAGCTCTACGGCCGCATTGCTTACTATTCCTCCCCTCGCTCCCGAGTATTATTATATGACCCTCCCGCAGCTAGGGCACATCATTGCCACGAGGTATAATGTGGTGTTCATCTCGTACACGCTAACCGGTGGCTTCACATGCCTTCCGTGGATCTGTACCACAAGGAGTAGGACCACCCACGAGCACACTTGTGCTTGGACACATTGGAAACCATTTTATATTGCCGCACATGTTAGATAATGATTACCCAATGCCATCGCCGGCGTTATATTGGGAGGCTCATCGTGATGCAAGCGCAAGTAACTTGGTCATGCCATACGAGCTCGGATAGAGACATTCAACCGACTCTCAATTGCGTCGAACGAAGAAAGAGTTTCAAGAAATAGGTCATAGTATGAGTGTATCATTTGACTTATTGAGCCTTTTTTATTTGTATGTATGAATCATTAAAAACTGTTTGAAAGTTTGGATTTGTGATGTGAAATATGGCAAAGTATACCATTTTTTATGATTTTTTTTTTCAATAAAGCTGTATTGGTCTTTGAATTTTTCCAGTTTTTTATGTTTGGAAGTATGAATTATTTATCGGATATGTTTCGTATGAAACTACACGAAATATTTGTTAATATTTCGTGTGAATATACACGAAATAACTCAATACATTTCGTATATTTATATACGAAACGTATTTGACAATGTCGTGTAAAATTACACGAAACGTTCGCGTACGGGAGGGCAATTTTGTCCATTTTCCGTGCCTTGCAAATAGCGTGCCTTGCAAATAACCGTCCCCCTTTCATTTCCATATTTTACATGAATAATTTCTCAAGGCTGAAATGGGAAATGCCATATTGTGGCCTTTCATTTCCATTTTTTGCATCAAAACCACATATTAAAGTACAAAAAAACCATTTTATGCACCTTGTCAAGGCCTCGGGGTTGCTGAAGTAGTTGAATCGAACGATTGGGTTTGCCCAAATGTCGGTGGACTCCAATCCCAGTGATCCTACTGAGAGTGCTCCCACAATTTCCTCCATAACAGTGGCAACTGTGAGATATAATGGGGAAGAGGGCACAGGGCTAAAAACAGAGCGTGGAGGGGATGGAAATGGGATTAAAGTAGAGGCAACTTCTATATATGCACTTCAATTTGTAATGCCCACAACCAGTATGAGGGAATGCTCCACTGGGACTGATGGCACTATGGAAATACCGTTTCTAGGATTGTCATACATGAATTGTCCGATGAACGGGGAGTGTAGGACTACTGGAATTCCCATAGAAGAAAGGTATGGCCGTGACCCAATGCCGCTCAACAATAGAAGTTGGGGACTGCCGAGGGCACCGGCCGAGAGAATGACCTCTCTCCCTTTTCACGAAGTATTGCGTGGTGGTAACTCCCAGCACCGTCACGAAACAAAATCCCAATTGCGGATTGATTTAATCTAGAGGGCACCGGAGGATTAGTGTTGGAATTATATGAGGTCCGCCCATGATGGCCCAAGCCAAGCCCGAGCCCGAGCCCATTTTGTGTTTTAATAAGTAAAACACGGGAAACAAAAGGGTAGTGACCGCATGAATGGTTACAGGGGAAAGGTTTTTTCATGACCCACTTTCTCTAGGGTTTCTCATGTGAAATTTAAACCCGTTTTAGAAAATAATATTTTGAAAATTTCAAAGACATCCATTCTTGGCACAATGACGTTAGTGCCCTTCTTGCACATGCACTGTTCAACGTTACACAGCCTCTGAACCACAAGTCCAAAATTCAAAATTATTCTTTAGTTACTGAAAGTTTGGAAATTATATATTGGTCACTAGATATTCACATATTTTGGATCAATCATTAGAATCTGTATAGTTTCAGTTTGGTCACTTTAGTCTCAAAAAATATAGATTAAAAATTGACTTATAAGGCATAATTTTCAGATTATCACAATAGTCTTTAGCCTTTTCAAAAACTGATGTATTCTGTAAGATTCAGAGACGAATTTGGCACAGGGCACGACTCGTTACTTCCGGCACGAGTCGTGATGAGATGCTGCACGAGTATTTCTTTCTTCATGCTTCGTGCCACGAGTGTTTTGCTATTCCTTTTCCAAGCGGGTTTTGAAATTCCGATTTGATTTTGTTTCCTATTTTGAAGTGTTTTAATTAGGATTGTTTTGCTTTTCCTTTTCCAAGCGGGTTTTGGAATTCCGATTTGATTTTGTTTCCTATTTTGAAGTGTTTTAATTAGGATTGTTTTGCTTTTCCTTTTCCAAGTAGTTTAGGGTTTTGTTTAGAGTATAAATACTCCTTTCATTGTTTGTTTTAAGACTATTTTGATTAATAAAATTAATATGATTGCTTTGCAATTGTGGGTTTTTCCCTTTGGGTCTTAATTGACTTGCAGAAGACTCTCGCAAGAGATTCTTGTTGGAGTTCTTTGAATTCCTTGTGAAGGTTCTCATCTTCTTGGTGTTTACCTCTTCAAACCCTAATTCAATTGTTGATTCAATTCGAATTGGGTCAAATAGTTGTTGATTCAATTATTTGCCTATCCGTTTTATTATTCCGCTGCAACCCCTTTACATCAGTTGGTATCAGAGCGAAGGACGATCCAAGGAAGATCTGAAGAAGATGGCGAACAACAATGGAGGTCAAACCCAATATATGGGTATACTCAATAGTTTTCTGACGTTTGCTCAACAACAGAAACTTTATTATCTAGATTTGATGAACATGGAACGATTTAAAGCAGATATATATGAGCAAAGTTTTTCGAAGGTTACAGAATTTGGAAATCATATTCAAGCAGATGCGGAACGAAGGAGGTATCAACGACATAGAGAGGATTCCAAATATTATTCCAGCAAAGTCGATTTCTTTACTGCAGATATCCAAAGATTGACAACGAAAATATCGGCTGAATTAAAGCGCCTGGAGGAAGAAAATCGCATTGTCGTTGAAGAAATTCCTGACCAAGAAGATCCTGTTGAAGAGGAGATTATTGTTGAAAATCTATGTGCAAAGGACGAGGTCATTCAGGTTTGTGATAATAATATTCCTCCCCATATTTTAAACCCTGTTCATGCCCCTATTGAGTCCAAGGTGAATGATGCAATCCGAAGTAATTGGTTGGTAGCAAAATCGAATTTTGTATTGGGTGATATTTTTGTCGGTGACTTTATTATGGTTGATCATGTGGACGATGGGGAGGTTGATCGGCCAAGAGATAATGGGATTGATACGAAAAATAGTATAATGTTTCTGGAGGAAATTTTCATGCCTATTTTTATGCTTCGTTGTCCTATTTATTCGAAATACTTGTTTCAATGGGATGGACACGTTTTCTTCTTTCTTCCAAGGACGAGAAAAGATTTGCTTTATTCAAAATATCTCTTTATTTGGTACGGACGATATCAGATGTTGGACAAGGATTCAGGACGAATCCTTTTTGAAGTGGGGGTATATGATGTATTCTGTAAGATTCAGAGATGAATTTGGCACAGGGCACGACTCGTTACTTCCGGCACGAGTCGTGATGAGATGCTGCACGAGTATTTCTTTCTTCATGCTTCGTGCCCCGAGTGTTTTGCTATTCCTTTTTCAAGCGGGTTTTGGAATTTCGATTTGATTTTGTTTCCTATTTTGAAGTGTTTTAATTAGGATTGTTTTGCTTTTCCTTTTCCAAGCGGGTTTTGGAATTCCGATTTGATTTTATTTCCTATTTTGAAGTGTTTTAATTAGGATTGTTTTGCTTTTCCTTTTCCAAGTAGTTTAGGGTTTTGTTTAGAGTATAAATACTCCTTTCATTGTTTGTTTTAAGACTATTTTGATTAATAAAATTAATATGATTGCTTTGCAATTGTGGGTTTTTCCCTTTGGGTCTTAATTGACTTGCAGAAGACTCTCGCAAGAGATTCTTGTTGGAGTTCTTTGAATTCCTTGTGAAGGTTCTCATCTTCTTGGTGTTTACCTCTTCAAACCCTAATTCAATTGTTGATTCAATTCGAATTGGGTCAAATAGTTGTTGATTCAATTATTTGCCTATCCGTTTTATTATTCCGCTGCAACTCGTTTACATCAAAAACACTTCCATTTTTTTTTATATTTTTAACAATATAAGACTACTTTGTCTCTTATAATTGACTTATAAAATAATTTTTTGAATAAAAAAATCAAAAATTTCAATAATAACAACGAATTGCTCTCATAATTTATAAATTTATAACTATTATAAGTTAATTATAGGACTACTTTGTGTCTTATAATTAACTTATAAGTCAAATTTTTCAACCAAAAAATTAAAAATTTCAATAATAACAACGAATTACTCTCATTATTTACACATTTACAACTCTCATAAGTTAATTATAAGACTATTTTGTCCCTTATAATTAACTTATAAGACAAAATTTTCAACCAAAAAAATAAAAAAAATTCAATAATAACAACGAATTACTCTGATAATTTACACATTTACAACTCTTATAAGTTAATTATAAGACTACTTTGTCTCTTATAATTGACTTATATAAGACAAAATTTTCAAAAAAAAAATCAAAAATTTCAATAACAACAACGAATTACTCTCATAATTTATACATTTACTACTCTTATAAGTTAATTATAAGACTACTCTTTTATAATTAGGGTCATTGCCCCATAAGTTTTTTTTTTTTTAATCTATGCTCAATAAGTTTCTTTTAAATGAGTGTATCAATTTTTTGTCATTTTGGATGAAAATTACCCCCCTCCCAAAATGTTGTATTATATTTTCAAAAAAAAAAAATTAAAAAAAAATTAATAAAAAAAATCAGAATGTTGTATTATATTTCCAGAATGTTATATTATATTCAGAATGTTGTATTATATTTTCAGAATGTTGTATTATATTTTCAAAAAAAAAATTTAAAAAAAAAATTTAAAAATCAGAATGTTGTATTATATTTTCAGAATGTTGTATTATATTCAGAATGTTTTATTATATTTTCAGAGTGTTGTATTATATTTTCAAAAATAAAAATAAAAATCAGAATGTTGTATTATATTTTCAGAATGTTGTATTATATTTTCAGAATGTTGTGAGGGCAAAATTGAAAATTCACTTGTAAAAAGAACTTTTCGGTCATTTTAATATAATAAGGAACTTAGTGGAAAGTGATTTGTTCCAAAAGAAACTTATGGGGCAAATTCCCTTATAATTAACTTATAAGACAAAATTTTTAACCAAAAAAATCAAAAATTTCAATAATAACAACGAATTACTCTCATAATAACAACAAATTACTCTTATAATTAACTTATATGACAATTAACTTATAAGACTACTTTAAAATGTCCTATAAGTAACATATAAGAGTTTTTAAAAAAGTCTTATAAGCAACATATAAGACTTTTTAATAAGTCTTATAAGTAACTTATAAAACTTTTTAAAAAGTCTTATAAGTTACTTATAAAACCTATTTGAACATTGGGAACTGTGTTGTAAAAAAGTCTTATAAGTAGTAACTTATAAGACTTTTTTAATAAGTCTTTTTACTTATAAGACTTATTAAAAAAGTCTTATAAGACTTAAAGTCTTATAAGTTACTTATAAAACATATTTGAACATTGGGAACTGTGTTGTAAAAAAGTCTTATAAGTAGTAACTTATAAGACTTTTTTAATATGTTTTTTTACTTATAAAACTTGTTAAAAAAGTCTTATAACTTACTTATAAGACTTATTAATAAATCTTATATGTAAGATATAAGATTTTTTAAAAAAAGTCTTTATATAAGCAACATATAAGACTTTTTAAAAAGTCTTATAAGTTACTTATAAGACTTTTTTAAAAAGTCTTATAAGTAACAAAAATAAAATAAAAAGAGACTGAAGCTCCTAAATAAGTTGTCCCTTATCCAACCCCCCCCCCCCCAAAAAAAAAAAAAATTAATATAGAAGCACAAAGCACAAAGCACAAAGCAACATTACATGTATGAAATTGTTTCAATCATCAATAAGTTAGCTAGAGCATAATACAATTTAACGTGCACATATCAAAGTCAACCAAAATAAGGATTGATAATCATAGGTATCACTTCATGAAGTCATTGTATCATGAAGGGCGTGACCACAGAATAAATGAGGCCAAGTTTGCATCACCATATACAAGTGTCAGTAAAGAACCACCAAGTAGTTCTCAAGAAGCAGCAAGGCGACTGCGCCCAAGATTGCATGACACAAACTGAGCATTATATATTCACCGAATTGACAGGGTAAATCCAGATTTTACGTGCAAGAAATCTTTCTCAGCCAAGTCAAATACATCAAGGAGTTGATAAAGAAGTTTGAACTAGAAAATGCAAAAGCATATGATACTCCTATGGCTACCGGCAATAAGCTAGATAAAGATCTAAAAGGTAAGATGGTTGATTAAACCTTATATCGAGGTATGATTGGCTCATTACTTTATTTAACTGCTAGTAGGCCAGATATCATGTTTAGTGTTTGTGTATGTGCTCGCTATCAAGCCGATCCAAGAGAAGCACATTTAAGTCCAGTCAAGCGTATAATCCGCTATCTCTCTAGAACTACTAATCTTGGACTTTGGTATTCTAAAGATTCGAATTTGTTCTCGTTGGTTATTCAGATGAAGATTATGCAGCTTGTACTATTGACAGAAAAAGCACTAGTGAGACTTGTCACTTCCTCATAAATAGATTAGTTGATTGGACAGTAAGAAGCAAGTATCAGTTTCAGTGTCAACCACAGAGGCTGAATATATTGCTGCTGGAAGTTGCTGCTGCCAAATTCTTTGGATGAAGCAACAGTTGGTGGACTATGGACTTGAAGGAAATTGTCCAATCATGTGTGACAACACATCAACAATTTCAATCTCCAACAACCCTGTCATGGACTCAAAAACCAAGCATATAGATATCAAGTATCATTTCCTCAAAGACCATGTGGAAAAGGGGAATATCCATTTAGAGTATGTGGGGACAGATAACCAGATTGCTGACATCCTCACCAAAGCTCTTGACTCCAAGAGGTTTTATTTCCTCAGAGGAGAAATGGGTATGCTTGAACTTAAATAAGTCCATACTTTTTATTACTAACTTGGGTATTAAGTATGTGGATTTTAGGTTGAAACTCCTGTTGAGGTTTCAAATCTCACCCTTGTTGAAATGCGTGTACAAACCGCTTGAGGTAAAACCGCATGCAACTCCTGACCGCATGTAGTATCTAAACCGCGTATACTTTTAAAACCTCATAATGTTTCAAAACCGCAAAATCAAAACCGCATTTCAACACTTAGAATATTTTCTATGTTTTTCATTTTCTAAGCTTTAAAGAAGCTTAATCAGATTTAATGTTTTTATCCTTATTTAAAAAAAAAAAATTGCATGACTGCCACGTGGACCCAGGTAAGTGTTCCTTATTTCTCATTTGGTCCTTATTTTGACATAAGGGTATTTTTGCAAATGTTTTCCCACCATTATTTAAAATTTAAATGCATTTAATGGCATTTAATGCAAAAGGAACATTAGCATTAAAAACCGTATTGGCAGCGATCATAGGGTACTGTGCAGAAGCTGAAAGGGTGTTTCCAAGGTGAGAGTGTGTGCTGATGGTACACTTAGTGGGAAGTGGAACCATCACATGCTACTTACACTCCACCCAATAACCTCCTATAAATAACCTTTTTAGTGTAACTGCCAAACTCTTTTTACTGTCAACTTCTGTCATTCGTACTCTCTTTCTCAACCACCCTACAAAACTCTGTAAACCTTCAAAACCTTCATCTCTTTCAAAAATCTTCAGTCACTCTAATTGCTCCTAAGAAACAGTTCAACGATAGGGTATGATTTCTGACCCTAAATCTCTTACTTTTCTGTAAATCACCATTGTTGAACTTGAAGAAACCCTTCGTATGCCATTTTTGATTTTAGTTGATTATGTTCTTATTTCTTAGTCATTTTTGTTGATTCTTGTTGGGTTTTGCTCGCCTGGGTGTTTAGATTACATTTATGTAACTTGTTTTATGATCTATACACATCTAGGTTACTGATTTTACGATTTTCAGTTCTCACTTTTCGAAAACCCACTTTGTGTTCTTGGTGATTCCTTGATGATTCTGGGTAAAGTATAGATTTTTATTATTATATTGTTAATCTACTACCCAATGTGATCATTTTGATATGTTATTTGTCTATTTTGGTTATGTTTCTTGTTGCCTCTGTTCTTCATGTTCTTGATTGTTCTTCGTGTTCTTCGTAACTGTTCATATGCTTTTCTGAAAAATTCTTATGTTTTGGTTTCTATGATTTCCAATCATGTTTTTCCTTACTTAGAAATTTTTTGAAAACTTTGGATTTAAATTTGCATTTGAACCGCATCTCTCAACCGCATGCTACCATTGTCTGAAACAGAATACATAAAACCGCATTTCTTTATATGTTGAAACCGCATGCTAACTGTTTTTCAAAACTGCTTGCTGATTATTCTTGAGTGTTACTTCTTATATAAGCTGGACACCATAACCTTCTCTCTGAACACCTCTTGGAAGTCTAAGATAAACTTGGTTTAACGATGCCATGTACTAGTAATTATACTCTTGAATTTTCTTATTTATTTCCTTGCCTTGTGAGACTCACATATCACTTGGGGTTTGAAGTGTTTCACTTCTCAAACCGCACCATTGCCAAACTGCATGGATGCTCAAACCGCATGTGAACTGTGACTCCATAAAATGGATCTAACTTTAAAAGTTTATTTTTTAGGATCCTCAATTTTTCTTACCAGGATGGGAAGTAAATGAAGCTGAGTTGAGAAGAAATGCCCTAGGAAGAGAAATGCTCAAGAAGATGGAAAACTCTGGAATTCTCCCTCTCTTCACCAAAAAGCAAGCCTATACCATCCCCTCTTTTGTGGATCAGTTCTACACCAACGCTGAGCAGGGCCAGAGAGACCTTGGAGATGGTCATTTGATAAGTTGTCTTATAGCTGCTGTTGAAGGAATGGATGTTTCCATAGACTATTTGGACATCCGAAATACCTTTGGATTCAACGTTCCTAATGCTCCTGAGAGAATAGACCAAGAAATAATGGATGCAACTGCCTCCACCACTGCTGGGATCACTACCCTTACTGGTCAGTATAAGAAGATTCCTAGGAAGGACTTTGGTGAGCTGATGAGCCACCTTTGCTTCCTTGTTGGAAAGTCTGTATGTGGGAAGACTGGAAATCATAACAACTTCAACTCTCAGCAATGGATGTACTGCACTGCCATCCACAGTGAGATTCCCCTCCACTAGCCAAAAATTCTTATGAGGGAACTTTCTGCCAGCATTGACACCTACCAATCCAAAACGAAGAATGAACACCAAAGATGGAGACCCTTCTGCACGCTCCTCACAGCTATTTTTGCAAACTACCTTCACCTAGAAGAGCTCAGAATATCTACCCCTGAGCTGAGTGTATATTGGGGCACTAAAGAGACCCTTGGTTTAGGTGTTTGTCACAATTTCAGACTCCACTATGGAGATGATGAATACAAGTCCCTATATGATGCTGATACCCTTCCTACCAAGGAGTTCTACATCAAGATGAGTCCTGAAACCACAGACACAACGGTTGGTAAAGCGGTCAAGAAGGCCAGCAGAAAGAGGAACACTGCAACTGAACCTCCTAAGAAGAAGGCCAAAACTGCACCAGCACCCAAACCGCGTGCTGCTGCTGGTGCTGGTCCAAGTAATAAGGGTAAGAAAAAGATGCTCATTGATGAGCCTGATGATGTGGATGAAGAAGAAGAAGAGGATGATGGAATTCTTGCACTGGTTGCTAGAGATAGAAAAGCCAAGAAGACCACTGAAAATTTAACTAGTAAAGATCTGGCCCAGTTTTATAGAGCTGAACTGGATAGGCAGGAAAGAGAGGCTGAACTGAGAAGAGCTACAAAAGGTAAGGCAACCTCCTCCTCCCCAACCGCAACCTCAACCTAAACAACAGCCTAACACTCAACCGCCTCCACCTCCCCTAACTCAAACCCCCATCCAAACACAACCCCAATCACCTATTTATTCCCAAATTCAATCTCACCGTTCTTCTAACCCTCAAACTTTACCAAAACCGCCTTCCCCTACTCAACCCCAAGGATCTGCAACCGCTCAGGAGGAGAAACCAAAAAGAAAAAGGTTTAAAATGGTTGTCAAGAAAACTCCTTCCAAAGGGCCTAAACGTTTTCTCAAATGTGTAGCCCGAGCCTCTATGCCCATTCCTGGTGAAACTCCTTCATATTTTGACCAAGAATCCTCTTCTCACTCTCCTTCACATTCCCCCTCCCATTCTGACTATCACACCCCTTCTGATCTAGATTCACCTTTGCCCCTGCCTTTGATGAATGGACCACAAAACCATCAGTGGGCCAAGTCATTTCTACTTCCATATTCAGAGATCCAACTCATTTACCACCTCATTCTAACCGCGGCCAAACCTCCCCTCCTAAATCAAACCGCGTCCAAACTCCACCCCCTCAAAATCACCTTTTCCACCTCCTTCTCCTATACATCAAACCCCTCCACCTTCTAAAACTCCTACACCTCCTCCCTCACCTCAACAACAGAAATCCCCTCCTCTTTCTATTCACACTACCCAAACCAATTCACCCATATACTCACCTCCTAAAACCTCAAACCTTTCAACTTCTACAATTCCTCCTACAAAACCAAACCGCCCCAACCCAATCGCACATATTACTTTACCCCAAACTCTACCCATTCCACCCCCACCCACCCATACAATCCCAACCGCACTTTGCAGGCCTCCAATCATTCTCTTCAAGCCAGAGTTGACTCTCAAACCTAAGAGATGGCCATTCTGAAATCCCAATTGATGGATGCCATTAAGGGGGAGAGAACATAGTCAACCGCGGGTGACCAAACCACAAACATTGTAAAGACTACTGTTGAATCCAACCTGACAACTTTCAAACAACAGTTAGCCAAAAATGTAATTGAATTCATTGGAGATTCTGTCACCAGTGAACAACTCAAAAATATGCTTGCTATTGCTGGTGATATTATCTATGATACTTTTGAGCAAGATATTGAGAAGTTGAAGACTGAGCTTCTTGAAGCATTCAATGCCAGACCGCAACCAGTTTCTAACCTCAGAACTGTGTTGGACTCTATGCAAGCCAGCCTTCAGGAAGAGATAGATATTCTCAAAAGGGAGATGAATGTGAAAATAAACATCATTAGAGATAGCCTTTCAGAAAAAATCAACACTCTCAATGATGAAGTCAATGACCGCCTGGAAAACCTTAAGGAAGGTTTCAACTCAAAGCTTAGCTCAAAAATCAATGTGTTGAAAAATTCCTTGAAGGACACTACCAGAAACAGAGGCTTTAGCGACGGAATCAACAGCGACGGAAGCATTCCGTCGCTATTTAGCGACGAAAATTATGCTATAGCGACGGAATGATTTTGGCGTCAACTTTACCAACGGAATTGAATTCCGTCGCTAACTTCCATCGCTAAAAACAAATATTTCTCGAATATTCGTTTCTTTACTGCCACTAAATTGGCGCCTGATTTACCGACGGAATATTCCGTCGCTAGTTCTTTCTCAGCGACGGAATTATTCCGTCGGTGAAAAGTTATTATTTTTGTAATTTTTTTATTTATCAGCGACAATTTTATTCCATCGGTGATTATAATATTTAATTTTTAATTATTTTTAATTAATCAGCGACAGAATAATTCCGTCGGTAAAAATTAAATATTTTTTTAATTTTTTTAAAAATAAACCAGCGACGGAATATTTCCGTCGGTGATAAATTAATTTTTTTAATTTATCAGCGACGGAATAATTTCGTCGGTAAAAATTAAATATTTTTTAATTTTTTTTAAATAAACCAGTTACGAAATATTTCTGTCGGTGATTAATTAATTTTTTTTAATTTTTTTATTTATCAGCGACGGAAATATTCTGTCGGTGATTATAAAATTTAATTTTTTATTATTTTAAGAACTTATTAACAAAATAACTAACTGAAAACATTAAAAAATTTAACTGAAACGTTAGAAAATTGACTGGAATTTCAAAAAACTAACTGAAATTTTGAAAAACTAATTGAAAACGTTAAAAAACTAACTGGAAACGTTAAAAATCTGACTGAAATTCTAAAAAACTAGCTAGAAACGTTAAAAAACTGACTGGAATTTCAAAAAACTAACTGAAAACGTTAAAAAACTGACTGAAAACGTTAATTGCCCAAGTTCTATTATTGTTGCAAGTACAATTATTACTTGCATGGTTGCACCCACCCATATTCCAGTTATTAATGCAAGCACCGGTAAAAAAAAAAAAAACGTGTATAGAGTGTAGGGTATAGGGTTTAGGGTATAGTACATAGGGTATATAGTATATGGTATAGTATATAGGGTATATGGTATAGGGTATAGGGTATATAGTATATAGTATAGGGTATAGGGTATAGGGTATATACAGTATATGATATAGGGTATATATATAGTATACGGTATAGGGTATAGGGTATATAGTATATGGTATAGGGTATATAGTATAGGGTATAGGGTATGTAGTATAGGATATAGGGTATAGGGTGTATAGTAAAGGGTATAGGGTATATAGTATAGGGTATAGGTGTTAGTGTTATGCCCTAGGCCTATGGTTGATAGACTTATGTGTTGACATTATTTATTATTATATGAAAAGTTTATTATTTGATTATTATATGTTTTGCATATTTATTTGTAATAATCTCCGTCCCTAATTATTAAGTGAATAATTAGTATATAATGGATAATCATATGATTATTATATGCATAGAGATGCACATTAAATTTATGGGTACTTGTTAGAGAACAAGTGACTGGACTTGACCCGTTTGAGATTTATGTCATGGTCAAATGTCATAATTAAATCTCATATGGTCACTTCATTTAGTCCCTAGACCTGAGATTGTCATGACCTTACATATGATGAAAGTCATGTTTGATTTTAGTCAAACGATATCTTAACACGATATCTATAAAGGCTATCTTTGGCATGATCGGATTCATGATGGGAAGGATGATAATTCAAGATGGAATTTGTCCCTCTAAAGAGAGATGTTTTGCTTGGGCCCCTTGATGAGTGATAATGATGAAAGTATATGGCCATACCCCAATGCGATTGGATTATCATTATACTCAAGATTGAGAAAGCATTGAACAAGTACAAGTTGTCGTGGACCATGACTTGTGTTCAATATAACATCGTGAGACAAAGGGAGAAATGAAAGTGTACCGTTGGAAACATGAACTCTTACGTTATATTATTTGGGTAGACATAATGGCTTGCTAGAGTCCGCTTATGTCTTATGAGGGTCGATATGATCGAGCTCATTGCCAACATAATATAATCCTATTGGGTCACACACAACTAGAATGAATTGGTTAAACCAAAGGAAGAAAATTGAGAAGTCCTGATATGGCATGAGACATCGTTCGACAGAACCTGTCTATGGGACTCGTCTGGTCGTACGACAGAACATGCCACAAAGGCTGTTTACAGACAATTTCCTGATTTGATTAGGAAACAAATATTAATACCAATGTAGTATAAATATAAAGTCTGTGAAACCCTAATAACCTAGCCGAATTTATGAAAAGAAAAACACAACAAAAGGTTCTCAATATTCTTAAAAGGTTTATGATCTAGCAATCATCAAGAAATCATTCTTGGTTCATTTAAAGGTGTGGATATTACTAGAGGGTCTTCGCTAGTACGACGATCAAGGCCTAGAGTTCAAAGTTTGTGATTCAATATCACATCAATACATTGTTCGATAGCTCAAGAACGGAAATCAATTAAGGTTGGTTAATTCTATCTCATAGGAATTCAATTTAATCATATAGAACGGATCTTAGGGCTCTTGGGTTTTGTGTTATTAGATGCTTAATTTCACTGCGCATGAACCCATAAAACCCAACAGTGGTATCAGAGCCCCGTTCGTAGGGTTAAGTTTGAATTAACATGCTAGAAAATTGATATAAATTGTTTATATGGTTTTTGCATGTTTTGTATGCGATAGTTTGATTGTTTTTGAAACAATATGCCTAAATCATGTTCTATTCATATTGAATTAAATCTGTTAAAAGTTGTTTATATGATTTAATTGCTCTGTGATTAAGAATTGATTGAAACTGAGAAATCTGCAAATCTGGCATCTCATTGTCATGCGACATAGTTGGGCTATGTGACGTGACAGAGTTGGCCTTTGTCATGCGACAAAGCTTGCTTGTGTCACGCGACAAAACTTGCCCAATCTGGGCAGAATCAGTTTGTTAAATAATCCTGCTAATCTGTGAATATATTTACAATCTGATATGTTTATGTCTTAATCTGGATGCTATAAATTTCTGGAAATTAAGTTTATAGGGCTATGCTAGATTAATTCATTGTTTATGCATGCTTAGTTAATTAAAATATGATTTTATTAATTGTTGCGATGCATGAATTATGTGTTCTTACGTGTTAAGAATTTTGTTAGATGTTTAGTTGAAACATTGTATTGTAATTTCCTGAATGTTTAGATTGAAACATTAAAATTTTGGTTTTCTGATTGTTTATGAGAAACAAGTCATTTTATGCAAAATTTAAAGGAAACTGATTGTTTATACAAAGTATTGATTATGTTGCAAATCAGAGCTGATTTCTGATTGTGCATGTCTAGGAGAGTTCTGTCAAAGGAGAGATTTGGTACTTAAGTAGTCCTTGTGGCTCACCTATCTTCATGGGAACTTAACTGGTGGACGATTATGATTATCTTTGCTGATATGCTTATAATCTGCTTTAAAAAACCTTCATTTAACTTTTAAGTTCTTTATGCCTATTCATGGTTAAAACACTTGAGACCACTCGGATAGTCTTGGGTGGGCTTGCCATAGCAAGGTACTTTGTTTCTATTCGTTTGCGAGCAAGATGAGGAAATGGTGGTTCCTATACGTTTAAAGTGAATGAACTTAATCGGGTTATCAAAATGGTTTTGGACCCAAGGCATAAGACGAGATTAAAATATGCTTAGACATATGATGTCTTGAATAAATCTCATAAAAGATCTAAGAGTCATATATGTGATATGATTGATGTTTCTACCTAATTAATTTAGTTTTGAGTGGTTTGCCATAGCAAACTTGAAATTAAATTAAAGTTGGATCTTAGCCCATTAAATGTATATTATGCTTATTTGCATTGAAATGTGTATAATTTAGTGGGAGCATTTATTTTCATGTAAATGCATTATACTTCTCATATAATATGTTTGCTTATATGTGTTCATATTTTATGTATATCTTTTTTTAGAATAAATGGCATCAAACAATAATCATCTGTCACTGCGATCTGTCCTTGAGAAGGAAAAGTTGGAAGAGAATGGTAGAAACTATATGGATTGGATCCGTAGCGTGAGAATCGTTCTCAGGCAAGAGGAGAAATTGTACTTTCTCGAGGAACCTATTCCACCTGAACCTGCTGCCAATGCTGCTAGGGCAGTGAGGGATCAATATCTGAAGCATAAGCGTGATGCTACTGATGTTGGTTGCCTCATGCTCTCCGCCATGTGCAAGAGCCTTCAAAAGGATCTTGAGCACTTGGGTACAGTTGATCTAAACAATCGAATGGTGGAAATGTTCCAAGTTCAAGCAAGGCAAGAAAGGTATAACACAGTTAAGGCCCTAACCTCATGCAAGATGAGTGAAGGACAAGCTGTTGGTCCCCATGCTCTAAAGATGAAGGGCCACATCGAGCATCTTGAGAGGCTTGGTTTTCCAATTAGCCAAGAGTTGGCTACTGACATGATATTGAATTCATTGCCCGAAGGTTTTAGTAATTTCATAATGAACTATAACATGGGGGGCATGAATAAGAACCTTTCTGAGTTAGTTCAAATGTTGAACACTGCGGAAACCAATATTGTCAAGAAGAAAACCGATCAAGTGTTGATGGTTAATAAGGGGAAGGGTTTCAAGGGTAAAGGAAAGGCAAAAGTTGCTAATCCTAAGGCAAATGTTGCCAAATCCAAAGAGGGTGCCAAACCCAAAGAGGCTAAGCCCAAGTCCCAAGAGGACGCAGTCTGCTTCCATTGCAATGAGATTGGACATTGGAGGAGAAACTGCTTAAAATACAAGGAAGCACTGAAGAAGAGCAAATGTGTTGCTTCGACTTCAGGTATCTTTGTTATAGATATATTCCTATCTACTTCTAGTTCTTGGGTATTGGATACCGGATGTGGATCTCACATTTGTCTAAATGTGCAGGGTCTAAAGAACAGAAGGATGCTTGAAGATGGTGAAGTGGACCTACGTGTGGGAAATGGAGCAAGAGTTGCTGCATTTGCCGTAGGAACTTATGAAGTTACTTTACCTAGTGGAATAATACTTGTTTTGAACAATTGTTATTACGTTCCAGCTTTAAGTAGGAATATTATTTCGATTTCATGTTTGGATAATGAAGGTTTTAATTTTCTTATATGTGATAAGAAGTTTTCTATTTACAAGAGTGATATGCATTATTGTACTGCTATTTCATTCAATGGCCTTTATATCCTTGATGTTTAAAATCATGATAACGATGTCTATAACATTAACAAGAAATCTAAACCCAATGATGTAAATCACACTTACTTATGGCATTGTCGTCTTGGCCATATAAATAAGAAACACATTTCTAAACTCCACAAAGATGAATTTTTAGACTCACATGATTATGAATCATATGAGACATGCGAATCTTGTTTACTTGGCAAGATGACCAAGGGCCCATTTACCAAAACTGGTGAAAGGGCGGGCGACTTATTAGGCCTCATACATACCGATGTGTGTGGACCTATGAGTAGCAATGCTAGGGGAGGATTTCAGTACTTCATAACATTCACTGATGATTATAGTAGATTTGGATATGTTTATCTAATGAAACATAAAAGTGAATCATTTGAGATATTTCGAATATTTCAAAATTAGGTGCAAAATCCACTTGACAAAACTATTAAAGTACTTCGATCTGATCGAGGTGGCGAATATTTGAGCCAAGAATTTGACAGTCATCTTAAGAGTTGTGGAATCATTTCAGAACTCTCTCCACCCAGAACACCACAATGGAATGGTGTGTCTGAAAGGAGGAATAGAACTTTGTTGGACATGGTTCGTTCTATGATGAGTCAAGTTGAGCTTCCTTTATCCTTTTGGGGACATGCACTAGAAACTGCTGCTTTCACTATAAACAGAGTTCCTACCAAATCAGTTCCAAAGACCCCATATGAGATGTGGCATGGAAGAAAACCTAGTTTGTCTTTCATGAAGATTTGGGGTTGCGATGCATATGTCAAGAAGTTAACTTCTGACAAGCTAGCACCTAAGTCTGATAAATGTGTTTTCGTGGGTTATCCTAAGGAAACCAAAGGATACTATTTCTACAATCGAAACGAGAACAAAATGTTTGTTTCTCGTAATGGTACCTTCTTAGAAAAGGAGTTTCTTCGCAAGGGAACCAGTGGGAGTAAAATAGATCTCGAAGAAATTCGAGAACCCGAAAACAACATTGAACCAATGGTAGAAACTGAACCAAGTTCACAAAAGATTGTGGAACCGGTTCAAGATTCACAAGTCCTTCGCCGAAGTGGTAGATCACGATTCGAACCCGAGAGATATGAATTTCTCGTTACGGAAAGTGATAAAGTGGATTTAATCGAAAACGATGAACCTACTTGCTATCAAGAAGTGATGTCCGCTCCTGATTCGGAAAAATGGCAAGAGGCCATGATGTCCGAATTACAATCCATGGCTGATAATCAAGTTTGGAATTGATTAATCCACCCGAAGGTGTAAAAACCATAGGGTGCAAATGGGTTTTCAAGAAAAAGACCGACATGGATGGGAAGGTGCACACCTATAAGGCTAGGCTTGTAGCTAAGGGATATAGGTAGATTCATGGTATCGACTATGATGAAACCTTTTCGCCTGTAGCTATGCTTAAGTATATTAGAATTTTAATTGCCATAGCCGCATATTATGACTATGAGATATAGCAAATGGATGTCAAAACAACTTTCCTAAATGGGAAGTTACTTGAGGATGTATACATGATACAACCTGAAGGTTTTATCAGTCCAAAAAATTCTAACAAGGTGTGTAAGTTGCAGAGATCCATTTATGGATTGAAGCAAGCTTCTAGGAGTTGGAATCTACGTTTTGATGAAACAATCAAAGAGTTTGGCTTTATCAAGAACGAAGATGAACCTTGTGTATATAAGAAAATTAGTGGGAGCGTAGCATTATTTTTAGTGTTATATGTCGATGATATCTTACTTATTGGAAATGACATTCCTGCACTACAGACTGTCAAGTCTTTGTTGGGGAAGTGCTTTTCATTGAAAGATATGGGCGAAGCTGCATACATCCTTGGAATCAAGATCTATAGAGATAGATCTAAAAGGATGATTGGTTTAAGTCAAAGTACTTACATTGACAAGGTTCTTAGAAGATTCCAAATGGAAAATTCTAAAAGAGGAAACTTGCCAATTTTGCATGGTGTATCTCTTAGCAAGACTCAAAGTCCTAAGACTAATGATGAGCGAAAGAGAATGAATGGTATTTCATATGCTTCGGCAATTGGGTCAATCATGTATGCTATGTTATGTACTAGACCCGATGTCTCGTGTGCTCTAAGCATGACGAGTAGGTACCAATCAGATCCCGGCGAACCACATTGGATAGCAGTCAAGAATATCCTCAAGTACTTATGAAGAACTAATGATGTATTCTTGGTCTTTGGAGGAATGGAAGAAGATCTTGTAGTAAAAGGCTACACAGATGCTAGCTTCCAAACCGACAAAGATGATTTCAGATCGCATATAGGATTTTTGTTTACGCTGAATGGAGGCACTGTCAGTTGGAAAAGTTCCAAGCAAAGTATCGTCACTGATTCTACAACCGAAGCTGAGCACATACTGGCATCTGATGCAGCTAAGGAAGCTGTTTGGATCAAAAAGTTCATTAGTGATTTGGAAGTCATTCCAAGAATCAAGAATCCTATTGAACTTTGCTGTGACAATAATGGTGCCATTGCACAAGCAAAGGAACCAAGGTCACACCAGAGATCCAAACACATACTTCGACGTTTCCACATTATCCGAGAGAAATGCGAAAGGGAAGACGTAAAGATATGCAGAGTAGACACTGATGACAACGTGGCGGACCCATTAACTAAGGCTCTCCCGCAAGCTAAGCATGATGGTCATGTTAGGTCCATGGGTATACGATACATGGGAGATTGGGCCTAGTGCAAGTGGGAGACTGTTAGTGTTATGCCCTAGGCCTATGATTGATAGACTTATGTGTTGACATTATTTATTATTATATGAAAAGTTTATTATTTGATTATTATATGTTTTGCATATTTATTTGTAATAATCT
Organism: Adenophora triphylla var. japonica; assembly: GCA_022495995.1. Lineage (NCBI taxonomy): Eukaryota > Viridiplantae > Streptophyta > Magnoliopsida > Asterales > Campanulaceae > Adenophora > Adenophora triphylla. Next base: position 47,228 of record JAFEMH010005759.1, read on the forward strand.
TCGTCCCTAATTATTAAGTGAATAATTAGTATAAATGTTAATGGATAATCATATGATGATTATATGCATAGAGATGCACATTAAATTTATGGGTACTTGTTAGAGAACAAGTGACTGGACTTGACCCGTTTGAGATTTATGTCATGGTCAAATGTCATAATTAAATCTCATATGGTCACTTCATTTAGTCCATAGACCTGAGATTGTCATGACCTTACATATGATGAAAGTCATGTTTGATTTTAGTCAAACGATATCTTAACACGATATCTATAAAGGCTATCTTTGGCATGATCAGATTCATGATGGGAAGGATGATAAGTCAAAATAGAATTTGTCCCTCTAAAGAGAGATGTTTTTTTTGGACCCCTCGATGAGTGATAATGATGAAAGTGTATGGCCATACCCCAATGCGATAGGATTATAATTATACTCAAGATCGAGAAAGCATTGAACAAGTACAAGTTAACGTGGACCATGACTTGTGTTCAATATAACATCGTGAGACAAAGGGAGAAATGAAAGTGTACCGTTGGAAATGTGAACTCTTACGTTATATTATTTGGGTAGACATAATGGCTTGCTAGAGTCCGCTTATGTCTTATGAGGGTCGATATGATCGAGCTCATTGCCAACATAATATAATCCTATTGGGTCACACACAACTAGAATGAATTGGTTAAACCAAAGGAAGAAAATTGAAAAGTCCTGATATGGCAACAGACATCGCGCGATAGAATCTGTCCATGGGACTCGTTTGGTCGTGCGACACAACATGCCACAAAGGCGGTTTACAGACAGTTTCCTAATTTGAGTAGGAAACAAATATTAATACCAATGTAGTATAAATATAAGGTCTGTGAAACCCTAATAACCTAGACAAATTTCTAAAAAGAAAAACACAACAAAAGGTTCTCAATATTCTTAAAAGGTTTATGATCTAGCAATCATCAAGAAATCGTTCTTGGTTCACTCAAAGGTGTGGATACTACTAGAGGGTCTTCGCTCGTACGACGATCAAGGCCTAGAGTTCGAAGTTTGTGATTCAATATCACATCAATACATTGTTCGATAGCTCAAGAACGGAAAGCAATTAAGGTTGGTTAATTCTATCTCATAGGAATTCAATTTAATCATATAGAACGGATCTTAGGGCTCTTGGGTTTTGTGTTATTAGATGCTTAATTCCGCTGGGCATGGACCCATAAAACCCAACAATAGGGTATATAGTATAGGGTATATAGTATATGGTATAGGGTATATAGTGTATGGTATAGAGTATAGGGTATATAGTATATGGTATAGGGTATATAGTATATGGTATAGGGTATATAGGGTATAAGGTATATAGTATAGGGTATAAGGTATAGGATATATAGTGTATGGTAAGGTATAGGGTATATAGTGTATGGTATAGGGTATAGGGTATATAGTATATGGTATAGGGTATATAGTATATGTTATAGGGTATATAGTATATGGTATAGGATATATAGTATAGGGTATATCGTATATAGTATATGGTATAGGGTATATATATAATATAGGGTATAGGGTATATATTATATGGTATAGGGTATATAGTATAGGGTATAGGGTATGTAGTATAGGGTATAGGGTATAGGGTATAAGGTATAGGGTATACTCCCTCCGTCCCATTAGTAATGGGAATTTTACTGTAGATACGGGAATTAAGGAAAAGTGAATTATAGTGGAGGAAATAGTGAATTATAATGGTGTTGTGAGTATTAAAATAATGTAGGAGAGAGAATGAGTGGAGGGAATAGTAAAGATTCCTTTCCATTTTAGGAAGTTTGTGGTTTGTAATGGGACGACCAAAAAGGAAAGTTTGTGATTTGTAATGGGACGGAGGGAGTATAGTATAGGGGTTAGGGGTTAGGGTTTAGGGTTTAGGGTTTAGGGGTTAGGGTTTAGGGTTTAGGGTTTAGGATTTAGGGTATATAGTATATGGTATAGGGTATATAGTATAGGGGTTAGGGTTTAGGGTTTAGGGTATAGGGTATATAGTATATGGTATAGGGTATATAGTATAGGGTATATAGTATAGGGTTTAGGGGTTAGGGTTTAGGGGTTAGGGTTTAGGGTTTAGGGTTTAGGGTTTTGGTGGTAGTAGTGATTGCAGTGGTGATAGTGGTGGTGGTGCGTGGTGGTGGTGGTAGTCGTGGTGGTAGTAGTGGCGGAATAATTATGTCGGTGTTTATTAGATTTTTTTAAATTTGTTTAGCTCTCTTTTTATTTTATTTTAATTTATGATTTATTTATTTTTCAAAAATAATATTTATTGACTCATATTTATTTTTTTGAGAGTAATTTAAAATAATTTTATTTAAAATAATTTTCATGTTTTATATAAATAAAAATAATGATATTTATTAAATTAAAATTAATAATATTTATGATTTATTTATTTTTTCAAAAATAATATTTATTGACTCATATTTATTTTTTTAGAGTAATTTAAAATAATTTTATTTAAAATAATATTCATGCTTTATATAAATAAAAATAATGATATTTATTAAATTAAAATTAATTAACCTCAGCGACGGAATTATTTCGCCGCTAAATATTAATTCTAGCGGCAAAATTTAAATTCCGTCGGTAGATTTAATATTTAGCTGCAGAATAATTCCGTCGCTGAGGTTATTTAAACCAGCGGCGGAAATTTCCGTCGGTGGTACATGCCAAGTCATCAATCCATGTGATTACGTTACACCAGCGGCGGATTATCAGCGGCGGAATATTCCGTCGCTGAGGTGAAATATAAATTGGAATTTTTACGCCCTAAGTAAACATCACAGTCTCTCCCTCTGAAACTCTCTCTCTCTCTCTTCCCTCACCGAGCAGCCGCCTCGCCTCATCACTGCCACAATCTCTCACCGCCGTCGCCTCACCGCCGTCCCTCTCAACTCCACCACCACCGCCGTGTTAGCTGCCGCCGTCGCCTCACCGCCATGAGCAACGCTGTCGCCTCAAGTTCTCCACTGAGCAAAAATTAAAAAAAAATCAAATTGTGCACGAACAAGGTCAGTATCTCGATCAATTTATTCAATTTATTCGAATTAATGATTCAGCTAGCTCTTGACGATTATTTGATTCTTGGTTTACTTTTGATTCACTCATTTGTATCTTCTTGATTCCAAACGCGACTGCTCTTTTGTTTCTTATTGATGTTGTAAATCTTTATTTGGGCTTGAATAAATTGAATTTGATGGCATATTGTTTATAAATGGAGGGGTTTCACTGGGTTAATTTTATTTTTTTCAATGAGGGGTGTTGAAAGTTTTGATTTTTAGTGTAAAGAAAGTTCAGATGGTTAGTAAAATAAGCTGCAATTCATCTGGGTATTTTGGATTCAGACCTTTAAGTGTTAGAATTCTCAGTTATGATGGAATGATTGGGGTGCATTGTAAACGCTGGTTGATTAAGTCATTTAATCGTAGTTCTTTCTTATTTGTAGTACTTGCCCTAAGTTGTGGGTATTCATATTTTAATCCGGCTGCTGAATTGGTAAATTACAAGTATGAGGTTCTTAAGGAGGTGATAATTTGTCATTTTGGTACACTAGGTTTTCTATATATACACTTAAAATTGATTCATTATCATTTTCTGTTTTCATTGTTGGATTTCGTTAAAGAAATGTTTTTAATATGGATTTTGAATAGGTTTTAACTCTGATGTTGATCACTATAATTGAATTTTGTAAAAAAAAATGTGCGAAAGAGAAATGTATAAGTCTAACCTTTGATATGAAAACATAAATAGTCATGTAAATATCAGACAAATAGAACCCCTGCTTTTGGAAGTAGGTTAGGGTGTTTGGTTGAAACTGTGATTCGTTCTTATTTTCCTGAAATGTTTCGGTGAATGGCCTAATATCTCTCCTCCCCTTTGTGAATGTGTGCCCAAATTTTGTTTTTGTTGGATTCACGCGAGTTTGAAGACATCCGGTTTAATTTGAAAAACGGAGTCGCCACGCCATTTTGATTACCTCAAAACTTTGAAAAAAAGGTTTTATGGGTTCGGAGGTTAAGTTATCCCTTGGGAAGAATGTTTGGCGTTCACCCAAAGTGCCTTGCCGGAGCAAGTCTCCCATGATTTCATTAATCGTGCTTGCTTGTGTGCTTTCTTGTGTGCATGTGTTTGAAAATAAGGAGGGAATGTCCCAAGTCGTCTTCCGGACGTACAAACCATTTGTTGGTTGTCGCTCGGGATTCCTTGGAATTTATGTATTCGGGATTATGATCCCGTCCTCATCTTGTGACTTGTGATCATCGCATTTTAACCTCGGGACCCTCGGGACTTGCGTGATCGAGAGAATGACTCTCTTTATGGTCAAAGATGAGGTTCTTTAGAAAAGGAAGGTCCTTAGCCCATCAATCCTACGCTTTAAGACGGTCGAGCTCGTATAGATGCTTCATACTCTTTCTTAAGCAATAATCGGAGATATAGGGTTCAAGGTGTCCCTTTCTAAAGAAATATGAAACCTTTATGGAAGGAACGATGTAAAGATAGGATCTTTTACACCGGTCCGTTCCTAGGTTGCTAATGGGGGAAGGGGGGAAATGTATGTAAAAAATGACACTTTAATGAAAAGATGACATTTTTGGGTTGCAAATGATGCACTTAGTTTAAAGAAATGATCTTTATTGCAAATGATGCATAAAGATTTGATTTTTATGCAAATGATGCATTTTGTTGAAGAAATTGGCATTCATTATGCAAATGATGCATAAAGATTGCATTTTGAAAAGCATATGATGCTAGTTTATGGTAAAGACATGGTCTTTAAAGCAAATGATGCTTGGAAAGATGATTTTGGATGCAAATGATGCATTTTGATTGAAAAGATTTGATTTTTATATGCAAAGGATGCATAAAGATGACATTTTTATTTGAAAATGGGGGTTTTAGGTGCAAAGGATGCACCTTTATGGGAAAAGACTACATTTTTATGACAAATGATGTCTAATGCATGCAAAAGGGGAAGGGGGAATATGAAGATATGATCTTTAATCTACCAAGTCCCAAGCAATATAAAAGTAATGCAATGAGCAATTTATAAAGCAATTAGGATGCGAGGTTAGGGCGTGCGAGGTTACCAATGGCTTCCTTCTTCTTCGTCGGGCGGAGCTAGGAGGAGAGGTTGGTCTTGGATCTTCAAGGAGGAGGGAGGGAGCTTCTTGGCCTTCTTCTTCACCTTCTTGGATCTTCCAGCAGTGTTCTTCACGTCTTTGGAGTGTTTGTGGGTGATTTGTGTGTTGATTGTTGATGATGAATGGGTAGAGGAGGGCTCTATTTATAGGCAGTCTGGATAAGGCTAATGAAGCCGTGCGGCTAAGGGCAGCGAGCTAATGCAGCCGTGCGGCATTATCCACAATGACTCAGCATTCTAGAACCATGCAAGGTGGCAAATTCTAGAACCTTCCCTCCTAATTAAGAAAAACGTGTTTCTTAATTAGGAAGGATTCCCTTCAGCCCTTATTTAATTAAAAAAATGCCCGGAATATTTCCGGAACACTAGGAAGGTCTGGGGAATTACCGAAAAACTTACCGAAATTGCCGGGAAATTTAACCGGAAGGCATGAGCCAGATTTGGGTACTTACAGAAGCCCCTCGGCAACGTCACTTGCAAGGCGAGTGGGGTTGTCGATAGAAAAGGATCCGATCTGGCGAATGCCGAGACGGATTGGGAGACCAAGGTGGTCGAGTGGCTGAACCTCTTATGAAAGGCTACCTACGTATCCCGGAGGAATCAAGCCAGGCCGTAGTTCGGAATTAGGATCCGCTGGGGAATGGAGAAGAGAAACTGGTCTCTTGCTGGGGAAATAGAATGGAAAATGACCTAGGAGGTCAAGCAATTGATCCTACTGGGGATATACTAGGAGTGACCAAGGTGGTCAGATAACAAAGTCTCTTATGAGAGACTACTTCATCACTGAGGAGTGACGGAGGAAAAAGGGGTGACCAAAGTGGTCGGATGGCTGGACCTTTTATAAAAGGCTACCTACGTATCCCGGAGGAATCAAGCCTTGATCGTAGTTCGAGCTTTGAGAGAGATCGAAATGTCATTCTTCCACCTTGGAATGACGGAGATTGAAAGAGAGAGCGAAATGTCATTCTTCCACCTTGGAATGACGGAGATCGCGAGAGAGATCGAAATGTCATTCTTCCACCTTGGAATGACGGAGATCGAAAGAGAGAGCGAAATGTCATTCTTCCACCTTGGAATGACGGAGATCGCGAGAGAGATCGAAATATCATTCTTCCACCTTGGAATGACGGAGATCGAGAGAGAGAGCGAAATGTCATTCTTCCACCTTGGAATGACGGAGATCGAAAGAGAGAGCGAAATGTCATTCTTCCACCTTGGAATGACGGAGATCGCGAGAGAGATCGAAATGTCATTCTTCCACCATGGAATGACGGAGATCGAAAAAGAGAGCGAAATGTCATTCTTCCACCTTGGAATGACGGAGATCGAAAGAGAGAGCGAAATGTCATTCTTTCACCTTGGAATGACGGAGATCGCGAGAGAGATCGAAATGTCATTCTTCCACCTTGGAATGACGGAGATCGAAAGAGAGAGCGAAATGTCATTCTTCCACCTTGGAATGACGGAGATCGCGAGAGAGATCGAAATGTCATTCTTCCACCTTGGAATGACGGAGATCGAGAGAGAGAGCGAAATGTCATTCTTCCACCTTGGAATGACGGAGATCGAAAGAAAGAGCGAAATGTCATTCTTCCACCTTGGAATGACGGAGATCGAAAGAGAGAGCGAAATGTCATTCTTCCACCTTGGAATGACGGAGATCGCGAGAGAGATCGAAATGTCATTCTTCCACCTTGGAATGACGGAGATCGAAAGAGAGAGCGAAATGTCATTCTTCCACCTTGGAATGACGGAGATCGCGAGAGAGATCGAAATGTCATTCTTCCACCTTGGAATGATGGAGATCGAAAGAGAGAGCGAAATGTCATTCTTCCACCTTGGAATGACGGAGATCGCGAGAGAGATCGAAATGTCATTCTTCCACCTTGGAATGACGGAGATCGAGAGAGAGAACGAAATGTCATTCTTCCACCTTGGAATGACGGAGATCGAAAGAGAGAGCGAAATGTCATTCTTCCACCTTGGAATGACGGAGATCGAAAGAGAGAGCGAAATGTCATTCTTCCACCTTGGAATGACGGAGATCGCGAGAGAGATCGAAATGTCATTCTTCCACCTTGGAATGACGGAGATCGAAAGAGAGAGCGAAATGTCATTCTTCCACCTTGGAATGACGGAGATCGCGAGAGAGATTGAAATGTCATTCTTCCACCTTGGAATGACGGAGATCGAAAGAGAGAGCAAAATGTCATTCTTCCACCTTGGAATGACGGAGATCGCGAGAGAGATCGAAATGTCATTCTTCCACCTTGGAATGACGGAGATCGAGAGAGAGAGCGAAATGTCATTCTTCCACCTTGGAATGACGGAGATCGAAAGAGAGAGCGAAATGTCATTCTTCCACCTTGGAATGACGGAGATCGCGAGAGAGATCGAAATGTCATTCTTCCACCTTGGAATGACGGAGATCGAAAGAGAGAGTGAAATGTCATTCTTCCACCTTGGAATGACGGAGATCGCGAGAGAGATCGAAATGTCATTCTTCCACCTTGGAATGACGGAGATCGAGAGAGAGAGCAAAATGTCATTCTTCCACCTTGGAATGATGGAGATCGCGAGATAGATCGAAATGTCATTCTTCCACCTTGGAATGACGGAGATCGAAAGAGAGAGCGAAATGTCATTCTTCCACCTTGGAATGACGGAGATCGAAAGAGAGAGCGAAATGTCATTCTTCCACCTTGGAATGACGGAGATCGCGAGAGAGATCGAAATGTCATTCTTCCACCTTGGAATGACGGAGATCGAAAGCGAGCGAAATGTTATTCTTCCACCTTGGAATAACGGAGATCGCGAGAGAGATCGAAATGTCATTCTTCCACCTTGGAATGACGGAGATCGAGAGAGAGATCGAAATGTCATTCTTCCACCTTGGAATGACGGAGATCGAAAGAGAGAGCGAAATTTCATTCTTCCACCTTGGAATGACGGAGATCGAAAGAGAGAGCGAAATGTCATTCTTCCACCTTGGAATGACGGAGATCGCGAGAGAGATCGAAATGTCATTCTTCCACCTTGGAATGACGGAGATCGAAAGAGAGAGCGAAATGTCATTCTTCCACCTTGGAATGACGGAGATCGCGAGAGAGATCGAAATGTCATTCTTCCACCTTGGAATGACGGAGATCGAGGGAGAGAGCAAAATGTCATTATTCCACCTTGGAATGACGGAGATCGAAAGAGAGAGCGAAATGTCATTCTTCCACCTTGGAATGACGGAGATCGCGAGAGAGATCGAAATGTCATTCTTCCACCTTGGAATGACGGAGATCGCGAGAGAGATCGAAATGTCATTCTTCCACCTTGGAATGACGGAGATCGAAAGAGAGCGAAATGTCATTCTTCCACCTTGGAATGACGGAGATCGCGAGAGAGATCGCATTTTGTAAAGAAGTAAGAAGGACTCGATGATTTTTGTAAAGAAAGTGGGATGTACCCGATAATTTTGTAAAGAAACGGGACGTACCCTGATAATTTTTATAAAGAAACGGGACGTACCCTAATCATTTGAAAATAGAATTGAAAATGCCAATGGCAAACAAAATGAGCCACAGGGGTAAATTTGTAAAATAGGCTACAGGGCATTACGTCACTATCGAGGAGATAGGGGTAACTAAAGTTTGTAAAAACTTGAGCGTACTTCTCAATCTCTTTCGAATAAGAGATATGGGTATCTAAAGTTTGGAAAACTTGAGCATACTTCTCAATCTCTTTCGAATCAGAGATATGGGTATCTAAAGTTTGGAAAAACTTGAGCATACTTCTCAATCTCTTTCGAATCAGAGATATGGGTATCTAAAGTTTGGAAAACTTGAGCATACTTCTCAATCTCTTTCGAATCAGAGATATGGGTATCTGAAGTTGGGAAAAACTTGAGCATACTTCACTATTCGTGATAGAGGTAGCTAAAGTTTGGATTTTGACAATCCAGAAACTGTCGCCTGGCGTTATCTCGTTATAAAGGAAGTAACGGAGGCGCTTTTTTGGGAGAAAATGTTATCATTAGCAATTGGCAGGTTACTTGAGCCTAGGGGTGATTTTTTTTCTTGGAAACATGGTAGGGACTGGGTCTTGATGTACATATGGAATGTGTTTGAAAAAAATATTGAAGACGGGTTTCAAGCAAGTGGGGTCGTATCCCTTGGGAGCGGACTGAACTGCTGTTGTTGCTGAGATGTTGTCAACGCGGACTGGAATTCCCTCTTGAAATTTGAGAGGCTGGGTTTAAACCTCGGGTCTCGATGAATGTTCCTTTCTCACACTCTGGCATTTCAAGCTGATGCTGACAGGCTTTTACAACCAAAGACTAAAACAGATGTTGAAATGACCAAACCTCTCTTCTAGGGATGGATGCGACTTATCGGAGCCCCGGTCCGAGGAAAAACTTTCTGCAAAACCCCATGTCTTACTAAAGCAAGGAAAGATCCTTTCATTGGCAAAGCCCCGGTTGGATGAACTGAGTAGGCAAAGTTTTAGGTTATGAACAAGTGACTTGGTGAAGCCCCAATCTGATGACCTAACAAAATTCCAATATGATTGGTACTGCGGAAGTGATCCTGAGGTTGATCTGAACAAAACTGAATCCATCTAGGGACCTAGTGAAGAACCCGATGCGAACCCCAAAAATGACTAAAGAAGCCCCAGTCTAAAGAAATGGCTTGGCAAAGCCCCAGACTTGAAGAGTTTCAAGGCAGCCCTAATGCGAATTGTAGCAGAAGAGGAAAGACCTATCTTTTTTTCTTTTTTTTTTTAGTCAATCAGTCAACCTTAAGGAGATGCAGACAAAGAGAAGAATTTTAGGAAGATATATACATGCAGGGGCATATTTTTCGAAAGGTGGGAATAGATTCCGATTTTGTGTTATTTTGATGGCCTTATTCGATGTAGGCACAAAAACTCGCTCTAGGTTTGACTCTTTTGAGAGAGTATAAGCGTAGAGAGGTTGATAAAAGTGTATGGAAGCCCCTGCTGACAGAAAATCAGTGTTTAGCACTATTTTTCCTAAGATGTAGAAAAGGAAAACTTGTCAAGACATCTGAAAACTTGTTTTATTTACAATGATCACAAGATTGCTTAAAACCCTTTATTAATGTTTGGGTTATTTAACCACTAATCTTGATATGAACAAACATTCTTATTAGTCATGAGGAGAAAGTCAACCAATGCCGCGGATCAAGAAAGGTTTGTGTATAGGGAGGTCATTGATGAGACCGGGTTTTCTGGGATCTGACTGTGTCTATGGGAGAGATCATTTGTTGAGACCGACTTTTCTGGGATTTGAATATGCTTATGACCGGACCATTTCTGGTTGCCTACGTTCCCCTCATTGTGAGGAGCTCAGGTCGCCGTAGTTCGGCCTTGGCCGGACTGTGTTTGGCTTTGGGAAATGGGATTTGTGGTTCCTTTAGTGAAAAGGCTTAGGATGAGATGATGAGGCGTGGGCCTCGGGATGATTCCTTGACCAAGTCATTTCGGACGGTTGCTTCTGATTTTCATCTTTCATTGGGGGAGAAGGGATTTGCACGTGCCTAAAGGCTTACGAAATGCTTCTGGCTTTGCTTCGACCGCCCCATTGTTATCGACAACTTTCATTCTTTGAGCTTTGATTTTGCCTGTCCGTCAAGCTTTTGATGGGCGGTGCTGGGTCCTTGGCCTCATTTTCTTTTATTTTCTATGTGCAACCCTGTTTTTTGCCTAGACTGCCCTTTTTAGGGATTTTCAGTCTAGCTGGGCATTACTCTTTTTGCACTGAGATTTTTTTTCTTCTTTCTTTTTTTTTATATATGTGCAACCCTGTTTTTTGCCTAGACTGCCCTTTTTAGGGATTTTCGGTCTAGCTGGGCATTACTCTTTTTGCACTACATTTTTTATTTTATGAAGCACCTGAGGGCCAAGGCAAGCCTCTGCTTGAACTTTCTTGATATCCTTGAGGTCTAAGGCAGGCTCCTAGGTCGTTGTCGACACGGGGTCAATCTTTCGAAGCTGAGTGGCCTTTTGTTGTCCCTTGATGTTGCCGCCGTCGTTGACTTGGTCAAGATGAAGGTGGGGGCATGATTGGGAAAGTGTATGGTTTAATGAAGGCCTTTTTGTGAAGTAAGGAAAGTGTATGGCTTGATGGAGGCCTTTTGTGGGGTAAGGAAGGTGTATAGGGAGAGCATTGGTTGACTTTCTCACACCGATTAATCAGAACGTGAATTATTTCGAGAGATTACTTGTTGAGCAATGCAAGTGATCATATAAAATAAAACCATTTCATTAAATGTAATGTAGGTGTGCAAATAATGTCTTAAGTCTAGCAAGAAAAGAAGAAGACTCTTTTATAGAAAATTGAAGATTAAATACAATGTCCGTAGAGGACTTGATTGAAAGAGAAAAGTACTAGAACCTACGAAGGTTGACTGAGAGACTATTTTTCTTCTTTTTTTTTTTTACTTAAGGATAGGTAGACCCTAGTCTAGCTACTCTTCGCGGGTTGGACTGCCAGGTAACTTGAGCTTCCCTTCGTAGATCAGCCACTGAATTTCTTTCTTCAGATCCACGCACTTGTCTGTCACATGACCAAAATGCTTGTGGTACTCGCAGAACTTGGTCCTGTCAACTCTACTGGGGTTTCTTGGCTTATAATCCTTGAGAGGTGTGAGAAGGCCTCGTTTCACCAAATCATCGAAAACTTTGCTTATGGGCATCCCAAAATCATCAGGCTGACGTTTCTGACGTTGCACTTCTTGAATTGACCTCTTACCATAACTTTCTGTTTTTGGCCCATGGAGGTTCTCGAGCTTCCCATTTTCTATCAACTTTTGGATCTCATGCCTCAAATAGGTGCAATCATCAGTGTTGTGCCCAGGGTATTGATGGAAAAGACAATGCTTAGATTTATCCACTCGAACGTTGGGGTTCTTGGGCTTCCAATTTTCCAATGGCTTTATTAGCTTTTCTTTCATCATCTTTTCCAGCATCTTGCTTAAAGGCATCTCCATGTTGTCAAAATGAAAGGAGCGGAGTTTTTGGGAGACATTGTTGTTCTCAAGACTTGGATCTCCATTGTCCAATTGGTTCCATTGTTGGATTTGGCTGAAGGAGGCTACGACACTCTTTCCTTTGTGAGGAACTGGTGCTGACATGGGTACGGTTGCAGTTTGGTGCTGGTGGCATTGGGTCATGCTTGGTGGAGTCATTTCCTTGCCTGGTTCGACGTCTGGGGTCAAGGGGGTATTGATACTCATCATGAAGTCAAACTTCTCTTGCATTTGTTTCACTTGTTCCATCAATATTGCCACATGGGGGTCAATGGGGACTCTAGAGTTACCAGAAATCGCAACAGGACTTGTATCGGCAGAGGGAACCATAGTAACAAACTGGTGAGACTGATGGTTGAATTCATTAAATCCAGTAGGTGACAGCTGAAAACTTGAATCATCCTTTGGCAACTCATGATTGCATTCAGGTGGGTATAGTGGCTTCAGAACATAGCCACATAGCTCGAACTGATTATGTGAAGCTGGAGTATAGACTGGCAGGTATTGCTGAAACTGAGGAACAGGTGGGGTGAAGCCCAATCCGTTCTGAGGAGCTGAGGACGATGGAGCCCGGATGAGCTGGGATGTTGGAAAGGACTGAGGAGGAGTGGTCCTTGGCAAGGGATCGTATGCGGATGGAGGAAGGTATTGGTTATAGGATGAAGGGACTGAAATCACTGTTTCCAAAGTCTCATCTTCGACTACCACCAGAGAACCGTTCGACTCAACTGTGACCTGAACTCCATGACGACGGAGTGCGTCAATAAGCATGGCTTGCTGTTCCTCATGAATCTTATGGGCATTTTCCAAAGCCAGGATTAATTCTTCCTTCCTAACCATCTGATTTCCTGCACCCTCACTGTTTTCTGTCAAATCTGCCATTCCGACTTTTTGACGATTCTGCCTAAGGTTTTCTGCACTGAAAAGCTGCTAACCCGGTATTCTCGCACACTTCTTTCTCGCTGCGGGAAAGGGATAGGCAAAGTTTAGGCTCGGGGATAGGTAAGGTAGGTAAGATTTAGACTTGGAGGTAAGTGTTTAGGCTAAAGGCTCAAGTAACATGCACTTATCGCTTAAGTTTTTACTCAAAACACATTTTCTCCTAATCCTAATTGATCGGGAAAGATGAGACCTTGAAAGGTCAAGATTGGAAATTGGAGATCGGACCGAGGAGGTCTCGATTAGGGATATGGCCATGAAAGGTCAAGATAGAAAATCGGAAATCGGACCGAGGAGGTCTTGATTAGGGACATGATCATGAAAGGTCAGGACAGGAAATCGGAAATCTAACCGAGGAGGTCTCGATTAGGGATATGACCATGAAAGGTCGGGACAGGAAAATCAGAAATCGGACCGAGGAGGTCCCGATTAAGATTTGACCATGAAAGGTCGAGATGGAAAATCTGAGATCGGACCGAGGAGGTCTCGATTAGGGTTTGACCATGAAAGGTCGGAATAGAAAATCGGAAATCGGACCGAGGAGGTCCCGATTAGGGTTTGACCATGAAAGGTCGGGATAGAAAATCGGAAATCGGACTGAGGAGGTCTCGATTAGGGTTTGACCGTGAAAGGTCGGAACAGAAAATCGGAAATCGGACCGAGGAGGTCTCGATTAGGGTTTGACCATGAAAGGTCGGAATAGAAAATCGGAAATCGGACCGAGGAGGTCTCGATTAGGGTTTGACCATGAAAGGTCGGAATAGAAAATCGGAAATTGGACCGAGGAGGTCTCGATTAGGGTTTGACCATGAAAGGTCGGAATAGAAAATCAAAAATCGGACCGAGGAGGTCTCGATTAGGGTTATCAGAGATAGGAAAATGCAATTATGATTACATTAATTGTTCAAATTTACTTAAAACAATGTCTTTTATTAATTTCTATTTGGTTGGAAAAGGGGGTTTGCCCTTCTTTTTCGCAACTAATCTAGATCCTGGATCAGTGGGTTCCGTCACTACGTCTATAAGCCCCTCGTATTCCACCTGTATTTCGACCTCCCAGGGTGGACAGCCCCGGGCGAGGGTCCTATAGGGCACGCGGATCCCACCGACCGAGAGTAAAGAACGCTCCTAACGGGTCTAGCGGGTCATAGGAACTTTCAACGCACGAGCGATGCGGATTATAGTCAAGGCAATACCGGGAAAGTCTCGTCTTTCTGCCTTCACTACAAGAAACTATGTTATTTACGGCGCCCATATACGGCGGTGGACACGCGTCCGCCGTTAATATTATATGTATACGGCGGTTTGAACATCCGCCGTATATAATGAATATATACGGCGGCTAAGTCCGCCGTAAATAGGTAATGTACGTACATTTGGCATGTACGTATACGAGGTCGAAGTTTTATACGGCGGTATGTATATAGCCGCCGTATATAGGTACTTATTCTCGGCGGTTTGTACGCGTCCGCCGTATATAGGTACTTATTCTCGGCGGTTTATACGCGTCCGCCGTAAATGTTGTTAAATACCGGGAAACCAAATTTCCCTATTCGGGCCGCGGTAATCAGTAGAAGCTGAAGCTTTCTCTCCTCCATAGCTACCTAGGGCACGATTTTCCGACCGCCGGCGACCAAATCAACAGGTAGGTATACGTATTTACTTTTAATTTTTGATTTTTGTTGTTCTTGGTGTGGTTGAGCGTTGATTTCTTCGATCTCTGTATCTCAGCCTCTCTTTCTCTCCTCTAAATAGCGTATCTCGGTCGTTCTCTCTCCTCCTTGAGCGTTGATTTCTTCGATTTACAACAATCAGGTATACATTTGTATGCTCTTGTTGCGTTTTTTTCAATTTCTATGCTCTTCATGTTTTATAGGCAGTTAGGTATACATTTGTATGCTCTTGTTGCGTTTTTTTCAATTTCTATGCTCTTCATGTTTTATAGGCAGTTGTTGCGGAAGTGTGCTATTTTATGAAATATAAATTTAAATTATTATGCATGTGATTTGTGCTTGTCAAATAGATGGTGGCTTTGGACATTAAGCTTTAATAATACTTAAGAGGGATTTATCAATTTTGTATTAGAGGCTAGTATTAGATATTGGATTCTTATTGGATGAACCATTGTATTGCTGCATTCATCTTGCTACCTTTATTAGTCATGTTTTGATTGGAGTTGATCACATTTACTTGGTCGAAACTGCTTGAACTTTGAAATGGTGTTGAACACTGTCTATATAGTCTATAAAAAAACAAAAAAAAGAAAACCAAACATTGGACCCCAATTTGTCATTTCCCTTATACTTTTAGTGTAATTTCATGAAAGTAAATTCAAGTTAACAATGAGTAGAAAAGTAATAGAGTAAAAAGGAGACCAAGCTAATGAGTAGAAAATTAATGGTCAAAAAGTCTCAAAAAATTGAATGCTGATTCTACATTGTTTTGGTTTATAGTATTTTGTAATGTAAATGTAAATAATATTGATACCAATGATTCCTTCTTGCCTTAGTACATGATCATGAATCTTGATACCAATGATTCCTTCTTGCTTTACTAAGATACTAAGTTGCCTCCAACAAATAGACAATACCTAGTCGTGGACTTCTTGTTTGAAGGCAAACCTTGTAAATTCCCTTAACTCTAGTGTGCCCGTAATCTCAATCTATTAGTCCATATGTTGGTGTTGCGCACTTCAAAA
Organism: Adenophora triphylla var. japonica; assembly: GCA_022495995.1. NCBI lineage: Eukaryota > Viridiplantae > Streptophyta > Magnoliopsida > Asterales > Campanulaceae > Adenophora > Adenophora triphylla. The sequence continues at coordinate 63,081 of JAFEMH010005759.1, forward strand.
AATAATGTTGCGCACTTCAACCTAGTTCCTAAAAATAGTTTCAAATCTTTTGTTGCATGTGCATATTCTTTTGCACATCAACCTAGTTCCTTAAATTAGCTTCTCAATTAGGGGGGGGGCTTGTGAGAGAGAACGAATGAATGTTGTCATAGGGTTATAGTTATACTATATCATGGGCCCAAGTTCGACTAATAGGCTAGGCTCCAACAATGTATATTATCTATATCGAGCCAAAAGTTGTACATATTTAGACTATGTTTGTTTATGAGTTTATTTTTATTCTAAACTTTGTGTCTCTCGGTCTTATATATAGGTTGTATTTTAACGTTAAAAATATCAAGTCAAGTCATATATGGACAAAAGTTGGATTGATTTGGATAATCGAATTTCAAATGAGTATTTGTCTGGGGTTGACAACTTTCTCGATTTTGCATTCTCAAAAAAGTCTGTTGGTGTTAAAGAAATATATTGTCCTTGTAAAAAATGCGCAAATCGTTACCAAGAAGACCGTGCAACCGTGAGATCACATTGTATTGCAGTGGGATTTCAAAAAGATTACAAGAATTGGATTAGGCACGGGGAAGGGTACATTTCGGCGCGTAAGAATGATAATAATGATAGGACAACTGAAGATGGCATTGAAATTGAATTGGGCGTGCAAGATTGTATGAGGCGAATGGTACATGAAGGGATGGGTATGCCGGATAGTAACCACCAGAATTGAAGAAATCGTACAATCGATGCATCCACCGCAAAGTTTCTTAGACTTTTGAGAGATGCTGATCAAGCCTTGTGGGAAGGGTGTGATAAGTTTACAGTACTCTCATTTATTGTAGAACTTATGCACTTTGGAAGGCTAATTATCGAGTGACCGATAAGGGATTTACTTCTTTATTAAAAATTTTCATTAGGGCATTGCCTCGCCGCCGAAAGTGCCAAGTTCCTATCGTGAGGCGTACAAGATGATCGCGGATTTGGGTTTTAGTTATAAAACGTGGGACGCGTGCATTAATCATTGTATGTTGTTTCGAAATGAAACCGAAAAACTTACTAAATGTGAAATTTGTGGAGCCTCTAGATATAAGCAACAAGAAGAAGGGGGTAGCGGTGAAGGTGCGGAAACAAGTGGCAAGAATAAACTTCCCAAGCAGGTAGCGATGAAGAAAGTATGGTATTTTCCCTTAAAGCCAAGGTTGCAAAGGTTGTATTGGTCATCTAAGACCGCGACACTCATGAGATGGCATGCCGAGAAAAGAATAGACGATGGTGTGCCGAGGCATCCCGCAGACTCTCGTGCGTGGAAGAAATTCGATGAACGTTATCCATTATTTTCAAGTGAAATTCGAAATGTTAGATTGGGATTAGCATCCGACGGATTTAATCCTTTCGTAACAATGACTATATCTCACAAGATTTGGCCGGTTGTGCTTATGCCATACAATCTTCCACCTTGGTTATGCATGAAACAGCCATATTTCTTCTTGTCGGTGCTTACTCAAGGCCCAAAAGGGCCGGGCAACAAGATAGATGTGTATCTCCAACCGTTAATTGATGAGTTGAAGGAATTGTGGGAAGATGGTATATCAACTTATGATGCATCAAGGAACGAGTTGTTTACTTTACGAGCTTCACTATGGTGGACAATAAATGACTTTCCCGCATATGGAATGTTGTCTGGATGGAGCACTAAAGGTGAATATGCTTGCCCTTGTTGCAATGTGAGACCTCAAGCACGATGGTTGAATCATGGTGGCAAGTATTGTTATATTGGTCATCGACGCTTCTTGCCTAGGAGTCATGCTTTTCGTAAGGATAAAGGCTCTTTTGATGGTACTCATGAAGTGAGAGATAAGCCCAAGTTATTGTTTGGAACAAAATTGCTTAAACAAGTTGAAAATATGGAAACAGAGTATAAAATAGAAGATGTTATTAAAAAGAGGAAAAGAGAAGAGGGTGAGAAGCAACAAGCCAAGTTGGAGAAAAGAAAGGTTCCTAAGTTGTGTCACAATTGGAAAAAGAGGAGTATCTTCTTTGAGTTGCCTTATTGGGCAAATAATCATGTTCGTCATAATCTTGATGTTATGCACATTGAAAAAAATGTGTGTGATAATGTGCTACATACTCTGTTAGGTACTGAGGGGAAATCAAAAGATAATGATAAAGCAAGAAAAGACCTAAAAGTGATGAACATTCGGAAACCATTGCATCTACAAAAGCTTCCATCTGGCAAAGATATTATGCCTCCTCAGTTTACAATGAGTAAGAAGCATAAAGACACATTCTTGAAAGTTCTAAAGGGAGTCAAAGTCCCCGATGGCTACTCGTCAAACATATCTCGTTGTGTACATCTAGAGGAAAGAGCTATTTGGGGTCTTAAGAGCCATGATAGTCATATTTTGCTCCAACAACTACTCCCTTTAGCTGTTCGAAAAGTGTTGCCTACTTGTTGTAAAAGCCATCATTGAGTTGGCAAATTTCTTTAGGCAATTATCCTCAAAGGTGAATACACTTGCCGATCTCGAAAAGATACAAGATCTGGATGGTGTCACACTATGTGCTCTCGAGAAAATATTCCCACCAGCTTTCTTTGATGTTATGGAGCACTTGCCGGTGCATTTAGCCGAGGAGGCCTTGCTAGCGGGCCCAATACAATTTCGTTGGATGTATCCGGTAGAGAGGTACATCCATATTAAATTTACTTTGAAAAAGTTAAATTCTTTTTACATCTCGCTTTAGCATGAGTAAATGTTTTTGTAGGTTTCTACTTACATTAAAATTATATGTTCGAAATCGAGCCCATCCCGAGGCCTCCATAGCTAAGGCAATTGTGGTCAAGAATGCATGACTTTTTGTACGCAATATTTGGATGACATTGAGACAAAGTCCAACCGTCCTAGAAGAAATGATGATGAAGGTGATGAGTTAGGCCGCTTTGTAGGAAAAGAAGAGGTAATTATCCTTGATTACATCACACGAGTACAAGCGCATAGATATGTGCTTTTCAATACTGAAGATGTTGAACAATACCTAGAGTAAGTGATTCCTTACATGAGGCTTACATTCCTTATATCTTTTATATTTCAAATTAATACTTAATTCATATTTTCGATCCGCTCAGTAATGCATCGGGTACATTTGAGGGAGACATTACCTCGTAATCAACGACATCTTATAGAGAAAGAACATAATGATAAGTTTGTTAGCTGGTTTAAGGATTATGTAAGTATGAAACCACCTTCATATAATAGTTTCAATTTATCGTTTTAAATATTTTCTTATTAAATTTTGTTTTTTATAAAAGGTATGCACGACGAAAGATGTAGTGCCCGAAAGAATTACGAGTCTTGCATTGGGTCCTCATATGGATGCGAGGCGGTATAAGTCTTACATAATAAATGGTTTTCGATTTCGAGTGAAGGATGTCGATAGACGAAGGAAAACTCAAAATAGTGGAGTCATGCTGAATGCAAGTGTGACAAGTTTTGCAAGCCGAAAGGATAATAATCCCATTGTAGGGGATGTTAACTTTTACGGGGAGTTGATTGAGATCCTTGAAATTCGTTATAGCAACTCAATAAGATTTGTATTGTTTAAATGTGATTGGGTTGATAACCAGACAGGCAAGATGGAAGATGAGCAAAAATTTACTCTTGTAAACTTCAATCACAAGTTGTATAAGGATAATCGAGTTGGTGATGAACCATTCATATTAGCATCTCAAGCTGAGCAAGTTTGGTATGTTAAAGATCCTATAGAAAGTGATTGGAAAGTTGTGATGAGGATTACGCCAAGAGATAGTTTTGACATATATTCAAATGATGATAAACAAGTTGCAAATTCGATTCCACAATTGGTACCATTTTGCTCACAAAATCTGGATGAAAATGTTGCTAACGAAGAAGCATCGTGGGTGCGAGAGGGAGTTGATGGGGTCGAGATTGAAACTACTAATATCAATGACCTAGATGTTGATATGGCCGATAATGATGATGTTGATATGGCCGATAATGATGATGATTAGTTTGAGTAGTATTTGTTTAGATCTTATTTGCTTACTATTTACTAAGACAATGTTATTACTTAAGTTTCATGTTTCAATCAAACTTCTTATTTTTGTATGGTTGAATATTAATATTATTACTTCTATATAATATGTATTTGTTTAGGTCTTATTTGCTTACTATTTACTAAGACAATGTTATTACTAAAATTTGTGTCTCTCCGTCTTATGTATAGGTGGTTTTTGTGTTGAAAATATGCCTCCTAAGGAGAGAGAGGGTAGCAACAAGAGGGGTAGACAAAACCCGCCGCCCGTAGTCCCAAATGATCCGTATATGGGATTGACCCAATTGACCGCCGCTCAAAAGAAAAAATGGCGGAATTTGGAGGGTAGGAAATTTCAAGTCACCACTTTCCTTCATTTGCCGGTGTTGAGTGATGCGGGTTTAGAGACGTTAGTAACAGAATTGATGACGCAAGCCGGGTTAGGTAATTTCTGGGGAAGACTCCATCTACGTATTTGAGATATTCACTTGAGTTCCTTTCAACTTTGGAGGTAGGCCAGGGTCACAAGAAAATACTATTCGGTTTCATATGAATGATGAAGCCTATCGAGTGGATTATGATGAGTTGAGGCAAATCTTTGGGGTTGATCGTAGAGAGGAAGCTGGGTCGAGTCGATGGGGGACTTGTTTTTCTTTTCGGAGCTCACAGGATTGCCCCGCAAAAAAAAAAAAATACCTTAGGGCTTCCTCTCTTTCTCACCCGGCTTGGAAATTATTTTACAGTAGGTCTATCTATGTCTTGGTTGGCAAACGGAGAGCCCGCTCAATTGAATGTGGCTATGGTAAACCTTTTGCGAACGGGGTTGAGGAGTTTTCGGTGTGATTCCCTGATTGGGTTGATATTTTTGTTCGGAGATGTGAGGCATTTGCCCTTACCAAAAAGGGAAACATATCAATAGGGGGATGATCACATTGATTGCTTTGAAGCTTGTGTGGGTGAACCAAACCCGAGGCGATGAGATTGATGGGGGCACGAGTTTTTATTACGTAGGCGCTAGTGCGGTATGACAAGTTTGTGAGGGACCGGAGGGCGACGGACAACGGGTCTTTATTATTTGAATATGGTACTCCCAGGAGGACGGTCCGTTGCGGGAGTAGGGGCCACGTTTCCGAGTGGTGAACAAGCCGAGCATTGGCGTATGCCCGGTGTTGATGATCAAATGGATCCCGGATTGATGAGGAGGATGATGAGGAGCGGGAAGAGGAGGATCGGGAGAGACGGGGTGGTCGGGGAGGAGAGGAGAACCCGAGCCAGCGGGGTTCTTTTGATCGAGTGGGATACCATGAGGGCATTTTGGAGGAGCGGGGAGCGATCAAGGATCGCTCGGGAGCAGAGCCGACATGCTTTGGAGGATGCTAGATGGGGGAGGTTATCGCTCGGGAACGAGTCGGCAGAGACTTTAGAGGATGCTAGATGGGGGAGGTGCAAGATCGGTTTGAGGGTTGGAAGATGAAACCTTGCCATTTTGGGAGCCCGGTATACGCAGTGGAGGCTTGGGCGATGCGCAGACGAGCCCGGAGTTACGAGCCGGTTTGAGAGGATTATTTGACTATGATGCATTCGAGAGCCACTGCTCGTGCACGGGCGTTCTTCCCGTCGAGACCTACTATCGAGGGACAAACCTCCAGGCTCTCATCGGTGATGTTATTATTGTGATGTTATTATTAATGTTTCATGTTTCAATCAAACTTGTTATTTTGTATGGTTGAATATTAATATTGTTAATTGTAATATGTATTTGTTTAGATCTTATTTGCTTACTATTACTAAGACAATGTTATTACTTATGTTTCATATTTCAATCAAACTTGTTATTTTGTATGGTTGGATTGAATATTAATATTGTTAATTGTAATATGTATTTGTTCTGCTTCTTTTGATCAAACTCTTATTTCCTACAGGATCTTGTTGCAGCAGCTTACTTTCTACCTCCGTCATCTGCTAGCTTCTCCAGGTACTCCTTTTACTTTGGGATGTCCCCGCCTCGCTTCCCCACCGATTTGGAAGGATGAATGATCTATTTGTGATGCACCCATGCATCTAATAATCTTGGGGGTTATAATTTAGGATATCATTCAGTTATGTTCTTCCACTGGTTATGTACAGTGTGTTTTCACATTGCTCATTGCTCATTAGCGTCTTTGTGTTCTTCGCATTCATTGATATATATATATATATATATATATATATATATATATATATATATATATATATATATATATATATATATATATATATATATATATATATATATATATATATATATATATATATATAATCTCTTGTTAATCTCTTTGTATCATTCCATCTCCTAATGCAATGAGCTCTTTTTTTTTCTCTATGCTAATTATTGCTACATATGTCAATTTCAACTTCAATGAGCTCGTTATACTTTATACTTTTAATGAAAACGATACTTGGTATTTAGGTGGAAACCATTAACCTTCCCGTATCGCTCCCTAACCCGGGCTTGGGATAAATTGTGGTCTAACAATCCCATCGTACGGTATCATTTTTCTTTAAAAAAATGAAAAAAAAAAGAAAAGTTGTTCTTCTTCTTTGTTTTGTTGTTGTTCTTTGTTTTGTTGTTGTTGTCTTCTTGTTTTGTTGTTGTTGTTGCCTTTGTTTTGTTGTTATTCTTCTTTGTTTTGTTGTTGCTTGTTTTGTTGTTGTTGTTCTTCTTTGTTTTGTTATTGTTGTTGTCTTTGTTTTGTTGTTGTTGTCTGCCTTTGTTTGTTGTTGTTGCTTGTTTTGTCAATGTTCATATTTCTATATCTACCTTGTAGTATTACAATTGTATATTGGAAGCATTGTTATTCTATAAGGCCATTTATAAGACCAATATATGGTCTTATACATGATACATAAGACCTATAATAAATTTATAGGTCTTATACATATATTATAAGATTGTGTTTTTCGGGGTCCTTTACTTGGTTTATCCAATTCTTGTGCTATAATTGAATTGTCATATGACGAGATATGCCTCCAAGGAAAAATTTATTACCAGTCGTGGCTCTAACCCTAAAGGAAGAGGGTTGGCAAAACCAACCGCCAAATGGGGTAAAGAGAGGTTGATCATAATATGGAATAATTATGGTCAACCGGTTGGTGGGGAAATGGCACAATTAGCTACTCGTATAGGAATTTTTGCTAAAAATGGGGAACATTTCCCATTAACTAATGAGTGGTCTCGAGATGAATCACGAGTGCATAAATAACGTATGGAATGACGTTACGGTAAGTTGTAATCCATATTTCTTACATATATCTCTAGTACGTAGTCAAAAGTCTTATGCTTCTCTAACAATTGATTTTTTTTTCTTTGTTGAATTGTGTATATAGGAAAATACAAATGCTCCTCAGGAGTATTTCCCGGTTATGGCTCTTTCTCTCGCTAAAGCGTGGCGTGATCGGAAATACAATGTGAGACAAGCATATAATAAGTATTATATAGTTATGAATATTACTCGGTTATGACTTTGTTATGAATATTGACTCGCTATGAATATTATTACTCGGTTGAAACTTGACATTATAAGATGTATCAATCCGACGAAGACGCATTGGCTCACCCACCCCGTGGGTGCGTTGCGGATCAATGGGCCGCACTTGTTGCGATGTGGGGTACGCCCAAGGCTCGGGTATATTTCAAATTAATCTCAATCTATTATCGTGAATGTCTTATATAAGTAGTCAAATTAATACTAATATTATCTTTTTTTTTTCCAGAAATATCGAAACAAATAAATTGAATCGAGAAAAACAATCGTGCCCGAATAGGACCGGAAAACGTCCCATCCCAAAGTCATCAAAGAGGTTTGTCATCGTTCAATTTAGTTCTCAGTTGTCAATTCAATTAATGTTTCTTTTTGTATCGTATATAAATATTTTTTTTTTTGTCAAATGATTCTATTATAAATTGTAGAGAGGCGACAAGGGATTACCAAGCGATCGCGTAAGCGTTTTCATACATACGCGCACGGGCAAAACACCGCAGATCAAGCCACCACTCAAATGATTGTAAGTTAAAGTTTCAACCTTTTACTTTTCAGGTTTGTTATTCTATAGAATATTTTTTTCATTTCTAACTTCATTTTCATAATATTAATTAAAGTTAAAACATTTATATTGAACATGTTGTTTTTGTTACAAGAAACGCTTAATGATGCGGTTGAGGAGTCGAGAGGACTCTCCGCGGCGCGTGAAGATGTTTTTGTTGGTATGTTTGGCTCGATGACCATGGGAGAGTTCGATGTATGGGAGGCGGTGCCGAACAAAACTAAGGTGTTTGGTAAATCCCAACCTTCTCGGGCGGCATGTAGCGGAGGCGGTGGCGGGGGTCAAAGCGCATTTTGAAAGACAACTTGAGGAGGAACGCCGAAAAAATGAGGATGAACGCCTTAAGTTACAACAACAAATTGATGAATTGAAACGTTGGATGGAACGACGTGGAAATGACGGTAATGAATAGGTGTTCGTGGATTTTAGACATTGTATATTTTGGATACATTCAACAACTAACAACTTTTTTGTATAATGGTTATTATGTATGGATACATTCAACATTAATTGTGTTAATATGTCGATTGTAAATATTGATTGAATTTGTGTATTTTTTGTTATATTGTGTGTGTACGGAGTTGAATTTGGTTTTTGTGAACGTATTTTTGGGGAAAATGAATTATACAAAGTCGGGGAAAAAAAATAGGATTATTTACGGCGGTGACCAAATCCGCCGTATAAACCCAGGGGACGACTCGTGCCCAAAGGGGGGACGAGGGAACCAGAAGGGGGTGTAAATGGGACGACTCGTGCCATGTTGGACGAGTCGTCCCTATTTAGTTATTTACGGCGGATATAGTGACCGCCGTATAAAAGTCCCATGGACGACTCGTTTGGACGAGGGAACCTGGTGGGGGTGCAACTGGGACGACTCGTCACGGAGCGGACGACTCGTCTCTTATTTACGGCGGTTACACATTCCGCCGTATAAAGATCACTCAAATACGCCATTTTATACGTATGTATTCCATTTATATACGGCGGTGGTATATCCGCCGTATATAGTATATACGAAGTGAATTTCCGCCGTATATAGTATATACGGCGATAATTTATACGGGGATCTATTTACGGCGGCTAGTCCGCCGTAAATACTATATACGGCGGGGCGCGTATTATTTACGGCGGATTTTAACCGCCGTAAATAAGCCTGTTTCTTGTAGTGCTTGATAGGATTTTGGCAGAATTTCGCTTGAGCGAATGACGTTTTGACTTTCGGTAATGTCCGAGAAGATAATAGACATGGGTCGGGCGGCAAAAGCCGGATGACACAGTGTCACATTGAACTTCGTTGCATACGCCGGGCGTGAGTTAGAATCGAAGTCAATGCCGGGTCAAGATCTTGCCAATTTTTCCTTGTCGGAATTTTAGCAGAGCTTCGCTTGAGCGAAAGACCTTTTGATTTGTTGGCAAAGACTCGGTCTTGACTCTTACGCATTCCGTGCAGGTCAAGGTCAATAGTCAATGTTGGAGTTGAGATCTCGCCAATTTTTCCTTGTCAGAATTTTGGCAGAGTTCTTCTTCCGTTATGAACTAAGGCTTGACCTTTACGAGGGTATGCAACTGGGCTATATGACACGGACTAGACCAAAAACCAACCAAAAGTCAAGGTTTTTTGAAACGTGTGACACGGACTGTGCATTGGTCGACACTGGCTGCCATGGGGAGGTTGGGATGATTCCGTGCGCGCCCGGGAGCATCGTAAGGCTGTCCGTGACTGCAGCTGGAACCACCCTCGGGTTTGAAGGACGTGCGTGCAAAGTGTACAGGATATATTAGGTGCGCGTAGTGTGCGGTCTCCTAAAAATGTTCCTTTTTGAGTTAAAACAGAGATTTTCATGAAATGTGTTTTAAAGGAATGATTTTTGGAATGGGGAAAATGCAACACATAAGCACGTAAATTTTCTGGGAGCCCCAGTCAGTCATGGAGCTGAGTAGCCCCAAGCTGCTAGGACTGCCAGATTAACCATGATTTTTCCTGGTGGAATTGCCACTGAGGTCGTCCGGTCAGAATCCAATGAGGATTGAGCCGTACGACTGCATGGATCAATTTTCCAGGTTCCACTCCTTTTGCTATTTTTTGGGTTGTTTCCCGTTCAAAGTATGCACAAATTCCAAGATGCAAATGATGCAATGCATGGTAAAGAAAGCAAGCATGATTAATGAAATCGGCGATGGGAGTCTAACCCGCTCAAAGGGAAAAGCTTTCTTTTATTTTTTCAAATTTTTTTTCGAAAAGGGATACTGGTACGTGGATTGTTAAACCACCGGTTATCCCAACTCCCACGTCAGGGAGTGTACAGGAAGGGTAAGTGGTTTCCACCTATATACCGAGTATCGATTTTTTTGTTTTGAAAATAAAAGCTTTTCTCCTTTGGGTTTTTCCCCAGCGGAGTCGCCAAACTGTGAATGTGTGCCCAAATTTTGTTTTTGTTGGATTCACGCGAGTTTGAAGACATCCGGTTTAATTTGAAAAACGGAGTCGCCACGCCATTTTGATTACCTCAAAACTTTGAAAAAAAGGTTTTATGGGTTCGGAGGTTAAGTTACCCCTTGGGAAGAACGTTTGGCGTTCACCCAAAGTGCCTTGCCGGAGCAAGTCTCCCATGATTTCATTAATCGTGCTTGCTTGTGTGCTTTCTTGTGTGCATGTGTTTGAAAATAAGGAGGGAATGTCCCAAGTCGTCTTCCGGACGTACAAACCATTTGTTGGTTGTCGCTCGGGATTCCTTGGAATTTATGTATTCGGGATTATGATCCCGTCCTCATCTTGTGACTTGTGATCATCGCATTTTAACCTCGGGACCCTCGGGACTTGCGTGATCGAGAGAATGACTCTCTTTATGGTCAAAGATGAGGTTCTTTAGAAAAGGAAGGTCCTTAGCCCATCAATCCTACGCTTTAAGACGGTCGAGCTCGTATAGATGCTTCATACTCTTTCTTAAGCGATAATCGGAGATATAGGGTTCAAGGTGTCCCTTTCTAAAGAAATATGAAACCTTTATGGAAGGAACGATGTAAAGATAGGATCTTTTACACCGGTCCGTTCCTAGGTTGCTAATGGGGGAATGGGGGAAATGTATGTAAAAAATGACACTTTAATGAAAAGATGACATTTTTGGGTTGCAAATGATGCACTTAGTTTAAAGAAATGATCTTTATTGCAAATGATGCATAAAGATTTGATTTTTATGCAAATGATGCATTTTGTTGAAGAAATTGGCATTCATTATGCAAATGATGCATAAAGATTGCATTTTGAAAAGCATATGATGCTAGTTTATGGTAAAGACATGGTCTTTAAAGCAAATGATGCTTGGAAAGATGATTTTGGATGCAAATGATGCATTTTGATTGAAAAGATTTGATTTTTATATGCAAAGGATGCATAAAGATGACATTTTTATTTGAAAATGGGGGTTTTAGGTGCAAAGGATGCACCTTTATGGGAAAAGACTACATTTTTATGACAAATGATGTCTAATGCATGCAAAAGGGGAAGGGGGAATATGAAGATATGATCTTTAATCTACCAAGTCCCAAGCAATATAAAAGTAATGCAATGAGCAATTTATAAAGCAATTAGGATGCGAGGTTAGGGCGTGCGAGGTTACCAATGGCTTCCTTCTTCTTCGTCGGGCGGAGCTAGGAGGAGAGGTTGGTCTTGGATCTTCAAGGAGGAGGGAGGGAGCTTCTTGGCCTTCTTCTTCACCTTCTTGGATCTTCCAGCAGTGTTCTTCACGTCTTTGGAGTGTTTGTGGGTGATTTGTGTGTTGATTGTTGATGATGAATGGGTAGAGGAGTGCTCTATTTATAGGCAGTCTGGATAAGGCTAATGAAGCCGTGCGGCTAAGGGCAGCGAGCTAATGCAGCCGTGCGGCATTATCCATAATGACTCAGCATTCTAGAACCATGCAAGGTGGCAAATTCTAGAACCTTCCCTCCTAATTAAGAAAAACGTGTTTCTTAATTAGGAAGGATTCCCTTCAGCCCTTATTTAATTAAAAACAGTTCCGGAATGTTTCCGGAACACTAGGAAGGTCTGGGGAATTACCGGAAAACTTACCGAAATTGCCGGGAAATTTAACCGGAAGGCATGAGCCAGATTTGGGTACTTACACCCTTGCATAACAATCCCTTGATATCTAGAACATTTAGGCCTTTGTTAGATTTTCATGTTTTTTTAAATATTTATCAATCTTGAAGTGATATGGGCACATAGATTTCGTTCTTTATGTCCATATGCATTATTTTTATCTTAATTTGTGTCGCTTCTAAACATTTTGGAATTTGCATGCTTTGAATCCCTACTATTAAATTTGCCTAGCATGTCTACCATTCCTTTGAAGTAGGGGTGTAAGTGGTTTAGCTCAAACCGTGGTTTGAGACCGAACTGAGCTAAACCGTGGGGTTTAGCTCGGTTTTTTTATTTAAGTGGTTTAGCTCGGTTTATAAAAATTACAAACCACGTGGTTCGGTTTAGCTTGAGGTTTGAGGGTGCTGAGCCAAACCGAGCCGAACCGAGCTAAACCGTTTAGCCATTAAACCGAGCTATGAGACCGAGCTACGAGACCGAGCTACGAGACCGAGCCAAACCAACATAAACCATAATCCCGTTTTTTATGCAATGATGATTGCCCCTAACTCTCTTCTCCACCTCAACCGGATACAAAACTGCAACCATGTGCAAGTCGACTAAGCCTTATTCACCTTAGTAAACCCTTATCTCACACCCATACCCCATTTTGACTACACCATTCGTCAAGTAACTTGAAAATCAAGTTTTATACTTAAATATAGACAACCAAATCAAAAGACAGCATCACAAACAATAAATAAAAACCATGCAGCTGCCAAATAAGTCATAAATACCAAATACACAAATAACAGAATCATCAACTTGCTGATTATTAACACCTAATTACTATTGCAAAAGCATAAAAAGCACAAGATGAACAGTTGAACAAATTCAATAAACCACCACATTAAACCACAAATAACTTGATTCAGTAACCCCATTTACTGATAACCCAACAAGATCAAAAATTTACCCAGAAACTAAGGCTGGTAACATGAAATTCACACAAACCAAACAGTTAAAACAAGTGAAAACACTTAAATTAGCTGAAATTGAATCAAATAAGGAATACCCACAAATCTACTTAGCCAAAACAAGTTAATAACCTATGTTTGTTTGTTCTTTCTTGAACCGAAAATTCAAACCGCGGTTCAAACCGAGCCAAACCGAACCATGATGGTTTGGCTCAGCTCGGTTCGAATTTTTTTATGGTTTAGCTCGGTTTGGAATTTTTCCGAACCGATACTAGCGGTTTGGCTCCTAAATTTGTCCAAACCGAGCTAAACCGAACCATTTACACCCCTACTTTGAAGGATGCTTACTTCAATTATATTTTCTATGGGAAAGTTAGGAAGTTTAGCTAGAGAAAATAGTTGATCTGTTTTTACACTACAAAGGTTAATTATAGGATCGAGAATTTGTTCGTAACACCTCTATCTCACACATAGGTAACAAACTAACAAGTACATTTACAGTAAAGACAAGAGGACTTGAGACAAAGTTCACCATTTTCCTAGAGCAGTAAGTTAAAGAAGAAAAATTGAAGCCAAAAGAAACAATAGCTAGAGAAATAAACAACCGTACTCATAATCAACACAATTACCATCCATAACATAAATGGAAAAAATGGAAAATGTGATGTATATAAATTAAGTTACTAAATATCTAATTTTAATAATTTCAACACCAATCAATACATTAGATAAGTTACTAAATATCTAATTTTCAAGTCTTTTAAAGTCAAAGGGGGAGGAAGGGGGGGGGTGAATGTCTCAATAATATAACATATTCAACCGCACACTACCTTACTGGTTCTAGATCCCATTTTGGGGCGATTGACGGCATCGCGGACGGTGATGTATGTCGCCTACGTTTGAGCGCCTGATATCAATCCTGGCACCCTAGATGCACCTTAGATCGGATCTTGTGTAAAGTCAAAGGGGGAGGGGGATGAATGTCTAAAATTAGGAAGACTTGGATGGAAGTATTGTTAAGGAATTAGAATCCTAATCATTGTCTAAAATTAGGAAGAAAACTCTTAGTGGCACTATTTATAGGGTATTTTGGTTGGTGGTTAACATCTTAAAATATAAACAAGATGAGAGTCTTTCTCATCCACAGCTATCAAAATTTGTCCATCTTTCGTTTCGAAAGACAGAGCAAACAAGTTCTCCACTGTTTCAGCAAAGGATTTTCTATTTAATAAGAGTTTTTCCAGTTTCACTGTCCTCTTCTCTCTAAGGATCTCAAACATCACAGCCATGTTTGTGACAGTGTCTGTTTTCTCTTCACTGGTGTTATACTATTACCTTGTTTTTACTTGTGACCGTATAACACCAGTGAAGAGTAAAACATGCACTGTCACAAACATGGCTGTGATGTTTGAGATCCTTAGAGAGAAGAGGACAGTGAAACTGGAAAAATTTCTTATTAAACAGAAAATCTTTTGCTCAGACTGTCGAGAACTTGTTTGCTCTGTCTTTCTTGGTCAAAGATTGGATAGGGTTTTGATAGTTGTGGATGAGAAAGACTCTCATCTTGTTTATAAATGTTAATTTAATTCATCATTGTAAAATTATATATTTTACAACAAAGAATTAAATATTAATATTTAAAATTATTCACAATAGTAATAATTTAGGTCTATCCAAAAGCCGAAATTTCTTTATTTTCGATTAAAAGCAAGTAGACAAAGTGATATTTGCATTTCATATAATCGTGCATTTCGGGATGGGATAGGTTTATCAAACAGGCACTTAAAGGATAGAGTAGGTATTCATTCCAGGTCAACAAGTGTTGAATTTCAACTACCTAACCAACTAAGCTGCCTGAAACATATATTAATAAAGTGCACAATAATTATATTGCTAAAGAATTATAAAATTTGAAACCTATATGACAATTAATTTGTATAAAGTTATATCTAGGGGCGTAAGTGGTTAGGTAGGGACACCATTATCCTTTAGTTTAGTTTGAACTAGAGCTCAAAATTTGTTGATACTATGAAGCCAACCCCAATTCTAAACCTAATTTTAAATTTTAACAATTTACAATTATTCACAATATTAATAGATAAAAAATCCCACCAGCCCCAATTTAAGGCAACATGGAGCATTACAATGGAGAAATTGTTTCCCGAGAGTATCAATTTCAACAAGACATTCTTGAAATCTTGCGCTTTTACCAAAAACAACTCCGGAAACTTATTGACAGGAGGTATAGCATGCCATGCATCTGGTCTCTAAAAGATTGGAAGATTGATTGGGATATGCTCCGAGCTGCTTCGTGCTTTTGGGATTCAGAGCGACATGTGTTCTCCCTATCGTACAACGATCTGATGCCAATGATGGAGGATTTCCGAGCACTGACTGGTGTTGCTGAGTCGAGGACTGTGGCATTTCCCCGAGACAGACGATCAGTTACGGAGCAACTATCTGAATTCTTGGGATTATCAGCAGACTGGGTATCGGACATTGTTATTGACGATAGATTCATAGACTTGACTCATATAGCCAGATTGAGTCGGACCAGCCCCAGGCTGTTTGATCTATCCACTTCCTTAGATATATTCATGTTGCTCATTCTGTCTGCGCACTACTTCTTCGGCTACATCGGAGTGTGTCCAGCTACGCTGTTAGAGATCATCAGGTATCTGAGAGGTGATCGAGGAGTTGACATCTATTCAATCTGGACAGGGAGCGATGGACATCATTCCACTGTTGCTAGCGGAGACATACCATGACATTGATTGATTAGCCGGAGGATCTGAGTACATGGGTTCAGGCAGCCCCAGATTACTATCATTGTGGCTGTATGAGAGATTGCGCTTGATCTCGTCACTACCAGAGGGGCAGACGGCATTACCTTGGGTGACTGGACAGTGCAGGATATTGAGGGATGCCGCTACTGAGAGATGGCATAGGAGGTTGGCCTTGGCTCGATATGAGACCGCAAACCTGTACTATTGGATTCCGGCATGGGGATTGCAGACTATAAGAGATATTCAGGATGAGGCAGTGATTGTCCGACTTTTGGGACTACATGTATCATCCTTTTGCATTCCATCTCAAGTGAGTAGACAGTACGGATACCCGCAGCAGACCATTCGAACTTTGAGAGAGCAGTTGATGACTAATACCATGCCGATGATTATGACTGAGCCTTAGACTACACAGTTCTTTGGCAGAGCATTTCTAGAGGGCTTTCTTCCGATACGACCACTGCTCCATCATACTAGAGGTATCACATTTCTGATCACCGAGTATCTGATATGGTACTAGGAGCAGCAAGGTCCTGTACAGCTGATGATAAAAGGCTCGACGCCGAGAGTATTTTGGGGCAGACTATTCTTCCAGTCGGACATTAAGAGACATAGAGGCCAAGAGCAACCCTGATGAAATCACTGGCGATATTGCAGCAGATTATGAGAGACGGGAGCTTCGGAGAGCTGCTTTGAGAAATGATCCCGAAGTGATAGCTCGCAGAGAGGCCTTGAGGCAGGAAAGAGCAGTACTGAGAGCTACCAGACTGATTGATCCACCGGCTCACACGATACCTGAGCTAGGACGAGGTCAGACTGACTTTTTCGACATACCTAGACCAAAGACCTCCCGGGGATCGAGGCAGAGGAAGAGTAGAGATTCGAGTTCGGGAGCGGGAACGAGTTCCTAGACACTTTTAAGAAGATTTGTTAATATATTGTTAAATATGAGATACAAGCTTTAAATTTATTTTAAGAAGATATGTGTTGCTTTTAAGTTTGTAATTCAAATTTAGGGAATGGTAATACGTTAATTACTTCTAAACTGTTAATATATTATGAAATCAAATAATTATTAACATCCCAATTTTGTTTCATTTGTCGATTAAATTGAGTGTACGTATAATATATGGATTACAATGCAGGAGTGATGTCTGTCAACGATGATCGTAGTTGGATGTACAATCGGAAGTTGCCGAATCATAGCAGTATCAATCCTAAGTTTATAAGAGGGTTGAAGGGGTTTATTGAATTTGCTAAATCAAATCCCAGTCACATGAATGATGGTAAGATTAGGTGTCCATGCACCAGGTGTTGTAATGTCAAGTATCTAAGCTTGATCGATACTCAGAAACATCTTTTGCGTAACGGGTTTGATGTTGGGTACAAACGGTGGACTCGTCATGGTGAGCAAATGATATTGCGCACAAATGTTGCGAATAATCCTCCCAGGAATATTCATGTACCTCCCGAACCCAAACCTATTATTCAGGACAATGAAGAACCACCTTTGAATATGGAAGATATGGTTAGGGATGCAAATGTCCCGAATTCGATTGGTCGAGAACCAACGGCAAGAACCAACCCCTACAGCCAAGAAATTTATTGATGCTATGGACTCTGCAAAAGAGAAGGTCTATCCAAAGTTGCGAGATCGGTGTGTTGGAGGCCGCTGGCCGAGCTCCTTAACATAAAGGTTGATTGCAATATTAGCCAGTCTGCTTATAATCGTATCATGAAAGCAATTAAGCGGATGTTGCCAAAAGAGAATAAGATAGTTACAAACTTTTATGAGACAAAGAATTTGGTTGGGCAGATTGGGCTATGTTATGAAAAGATTGATGCGTGTAAGAATGACTGCATGCTATTCTACAAGGAAGATTCACAGAAGACAGAGTGTTCAATTTGCGGACAAAGTAGATATAAGCCAAATCAGAGGGGTAGTTCAAAACACAAGAAAAACAAATCGCATAAGCAGTTGCGTTACATGCCGTTGATTCCAAGACTGCAACGCCTCTACGCGTCTAAATCTACTGTAGAAGCAATGCGTTGGCATAAGGAAAGTTTGCGTGAAGAGGGTGTGTTGATTCATCCCAGTGATGGGGAGGCATGGAAACACTTTGATAAGACTTATCCTGACTTTGCGTCTGAAGCAAGAAATATACGGTTATGCATCTGCTCTGATGGTTTCAATCCGTTTGGTCCTGGGGCAAAATCTTACTCTTGTTGGCTGGTTATAGCCACTGTCTACAATCTTCCCCCCTGGTTGTGTATGAGTGATCCCTACATATTCTTGTCGTTATTCATCCCTGGACCAAACAGACCTGGGAGGAACATTGACGTCTATCTCCGACCTTTGATGGACGAATTGAAACAGCTTTGGGAGGATGGGGTCAAAACGTGGGATGCTTTCAAGCGAGAGAATTTCAGCATGAAGGCTACATTGATGTGGACAGTTAATGACTTCCCTGCTTATGGGATGTTATCGGTTTGGAGCACCCATGGGAAATTGGCCTGTCCGTATTGTATGAGTGACACAAAGTCTTTCACGCTCAAGCACTCTGGAAAACCATGTTGGTTCGATTGCCATAGACAATTTCTTCCGGAGGACCACCCATTTAGGACCTAGAAGAATGCGTTTAAAAAGAACAAGATTGACCATGATGAGGCCCCGATTCGTTTCAGTGGTGAAACGGTCTATGGGGAGGTATCTAGATGGCCCGATCCTCGGTGGGGGGAAAAAGTTTTTGAAGACCAAAATACAAGGGTTTGGGACTTCCCATAACTGGACCAAGAGGAGTATATTTTGGGAGCTGCCATACTGGAAAACAAATCTCATTCGACATAACCTTGACGTGATGCACATTGAGAAGAATGTATTCGATAATGTTTTTAACACGTTGATGGATTTCAAGGCAACAACTAAAGACAACGAAAAAGCTCGAATGGACCTTAAGGAAATCTATAAGCGGCCGGCCTTAGACTTGGCATACGTCAATGGTAAACCAGTTAGACCGGTGGCTCAATACGTGCTTACAAAGGAAAACAAACTCCTCCTCCTGAAATGGCTCAAGGATTTAAAGCTTTCAGATGGTTACGCGTCTAACATTGGTAACTATGTCAATGTAGAGGAGGGCAAAGTGCAGGGTTTGAAGAGTCACTATTGCCACGTTTTGCTGGATAGACTACTTTCGATTGCTTTCAAGGGTCTCTTGCCTGACAATATCTGGGTGGCGTTAACAGAGTTAAGTGAGTTTTTTCGAGCGTTAACACCGACCACACTGCGTGTTGATCACATGAAAAAGCTTGAGGAGAGCTTCGTAGTGACTTTGTGCAAACTTGAGAAGATATTTCCTCCTTCATTCTTTGATTCTATGGAGAATTTACCGGTCCACTTGGCATACGAAGCTAGAGTCGGTGGTCCAGTTCAATACAGATGGATGTATCCATTTGAGAGGTAATTGAATTTATTCTATTTCTATATAATTTGAGCGTTAACAATATACCTTCTTTAACATTATTTATGTTTTAATCTACGAATGACTTTTAGGTATCTAGGCCAATTGAAAAGGAAGATGAGCAATAGGGCCATGGTCGAGGCCTCAATTTCAAAGGCTGTTATTATAGATGAGATTTTTGCCTTTGTCGGAACATATTTTCCTCCTGATGTTGATACAAGATTGACTAGGGTTGGCTGCAATTACAATGGTGGTTGTCCGTCTAAGGGAAACATCTCTGTATTTTCATCCCCTGGTCGGTTCCTCGGCAAATGGGTTGGTACGCGTACGTTAACCGCTAAAGAGTTTGCCGCAGTCTCACTCTATGTTCTTCTTAATTGTGATGAGGTTGGGGAATATATCAAGTAAGTCATTGATGTTATGTTTACGCCTCGTCGATTAAATTATGCATGTTTAATTACCTGCATATGAAATGCCTTGTTTAACCCTATTGCAGAATGTTTGAAGATTTAGCTCAGGATTTATCTCCAGAACTCATCGCAACTAGGACAGACAGAGAATTTCCAAACTGGCTAAGGAAATATGTAAATATTTCGTTTCATTCAAATTTATTCTATACACTTTTTTAAACATTCAATCTTAAAATTGTATTAAATTGGTTACATATTGTCTTATAGATAGCTGAACATCCGGGTGATGCCGAAGCTGCGAGGTTAAGACATTTAGCAGGAACTCCGTACTTGAACATTAATTTATACAACGGTTATTTCGTGAATGGCTATGTGTTTCATACCAAAGCTTATGGGGGCTCTAAATTAACGTGGAATAGCGGTGTGAAGCTTAAAGGAAACCTTGATTATTATGGCGTCCTGAAAGAAGTAGTCGAGGTGGAGTATTTGGGTGGAAACAATGTTGTCTTGTTCAATTGTGATTGGCGAGATGCTGTGCGAGGTGTTAAGAAGCACGTCATATTTGACCTCGTCAATGTAAAGGACTCATCCAGACATAATGGCGACGACGTCTTCATCTTAGCATCTCAAGCACAACAGGTATACATGACTCCCTACCCTCGTCGGCGACCCGACGGATGGTGGGCTGTCTGGAAGACCAAGGCTAGGAGCATGATTGACAACCTACCCTCGTCGACAACTACAGAGTCGTCATTATAAATACCCTATCAAGAGGATGAAATGCCAGTGCCACCTAACGTTTCATCAGCTAATCATCCATTAGATGATGTCACTCATATTCCTCAAAATGTTGATGAACCCGAGGAGGATTTCTTACCGGTGAATTTTCCACCTCTTCCGCCTCATTCAGGTCATCTCGCGCACATTGATATTGATGAATCAGAGGAAGAGGACGTAGAACCAGAGTTTGATTCATCAGAGTTCGAAGATGAAGATGAAGAACTTGAGTTTTGTAGTAATTCAGAGTCCAGTGATGATGATGGGGACGAAGATTAATAATAGTTTAAAGTTTTATATGTATTGTGAATGCTTTAGATTATTAGAACTTTAAAGTTTTATATGTATATTGAATGCTTTATATTATTAATAGTTTAAAGTTTTATATGTATTGTGAATGCTTTAGATTATTAGAACTTTAAAGTTTTATATGTATTGTGAATGCTTTATATTATTAATAGTTTAAAGTTTTATATGTATTGTGAATGCTTTAGATTATTAGAACTTTAAATATTTATATGTATTGTGAATGCTTTATATTATTAATAGTTTAAAGTTTTAAATGTATTGTGAATGCTTTAGATTATTAGAACTTTAAAGTTTTATATGTATTGTGAATATATTGTTTCCTATTGTGAAAGTGGTATATTTTAATATTTTTAGTGTATTTAGATATGAGTTCTAGTAGAGTGGGCAGGAAGACACGCCCCGTGTATACATCTATTACTCGGACGCAACCGTCCCGATCCAGTACAGGTGCTACCGGTACTTCTGATGTCGATCCTACACTTAGTAGTACTAGCTCCACCTCTGGGGCCGATACTCCTAATCCTTTCGATTCTCAGGGGAGGACGTTTCTCCAAATATCGCCACTTTATGACTAGTAAGTAACTCTTCATTAATTTGATATAAGTTGGTTCCTTTTTGTTTTATATATAATTCATTATTTAAGTTAAAATGTTATTGTATAAATATACTTGGCAGGTTTGTAGGTGGATACCCTTCCCCAGGGACAAAGATTGGGCAATATTGGCGGTCTCGGGTCATGCCAGAGTTTTGGCCCAACTGGAAATCATTGCCATTGGAGGAGAAGGAGAATGCTTGGGAGGAGTTTAAGGTAATGTGTTAATGGCTTTTTATTTAAAACTTAAATGTTAGTTTGTTATTAAAATGTTATAATTAATAATAATTATACTCTTTTAGTTTTGTAATGTTATCATTATATGTTGTAGTTGAAATTTACATGGACGCCGGATATCGACGAGGAGACGGCTAATATGTTTTCAAGAAACAGGCTCAGAAGTTATTTCGGGATCATATTAGTAACATATTTATCTATCCTTAATTAGTTTAATTAACAATGATTATACTCTTTTAATTTTATAATGTTATCGTTATATGTTTACAAGATATTCATATTTTTATAGGTATGACGAAGTCTAAATTTTATATTAAGCGGCTCGAGGCAAAATTACAGCCCTTGACACCTCCTTGGATGACCGAGGAGGTGTTTCGTAGATTTTGCGAACATTGGTCGTCGAATGGGGCGATAGCGATCGCCCAACAGGCTCGGGCAAATAGAGCAGGGTCCTCGGGGTCGGCGACAAAGCATACGATGGGGACGATACCAGTCGACGAGCATCACTACCGTATGGTATGCATGTTAGTTTAAATGTAGTAGTGTATGCATGCTTTTAAATAGGTTTATGTACGTATGTTGCATTTATACAATTTCAAAATGTTAATCACGCTTATTTTATTTATAGGAAAAGGAACATGGCCCGGATGTCAGTTTTTTGGATGTTTTTGTTAGCACCCATATTCGGACTCCTACATCGCCCGATCAACCTCCGCAATGGGTTGATGATCGCTCTGCATTGGCCTTTGTAAGTAAACTATCATTAAATGACTTGATTTTGAATATGTAAATTTATTTATGTACATTAAATTGTGTATATGATTATAATTGTTTGTTTTATTTTGACAGAGTACATATCAAGCCGCCATTGTTCCCGAAGGTACGCCTCCCAGCCAGCCCGTTCCCTTCGTGCCTGATGTTTGGCACTCGGTCACCTCGGATGGACATCCAAAGAGAGGATATCGAGTGTTAGGGATGGGGGATTACGGGCGGCAATGCCCATCGACGTCGACCGGCCGTCGGCCAAATGTTTTCCCGCCCGATACTCGGTATCTAGAGGCTCAGCTGGTTCAGGAGAGACGATTGGCTGCAGAGGCTCTTGCGGAGGCTCAGGCACAGGCTAGGGCAGAGCTTGCAGAGGCTCAGGCAGAGGCTAGGGCAGAGCTTGCGCAGCATCAGGAGGCGACAAATCGTAAATTTGTGATGTTGATAGCCCAGATGGCCCAGATGCAGAATCAAGAGCGCGGCGGTAATTTCCAGCCTCCCCAATCCCCCCGAGTTGATTTCGTACTATTTTATACTTGTTTTTAATAACATTTGTGATATTTGGTACCCGCGGGTGCTCCGGCCCCCCTCCCCCCTCCCGATTTGGTACGGTGATTTTGGTTTTTAGTTTGGTACGATGATTGGTACTATTTTATACTTGTTTGTAATAACATTTGTGATATTTGGTACCCGCGGGAGCCCCGGCCCCCCTCCCCCCCTCTCCCTCCCTCCCCACACTCCCCCTCTCCCCACCCTCCCCCCTCCCGATTTGGTACGTTGATATTTGATTTTTTGTTTGGTACGCTGATATTTGGTTTTTAGTTTTATAGTTTTAGTTTTATCAATTGAATTGTTATATCAGCTAAAAAAAATGTTAATTGATATTTAATTTTTTTTTTATTTTATTGCATTATCAGCGACGGAAATTTCCATCGCTGTATTAATTAATTTTAATTAAATTTTTATTTCAGCGATGAAAATTTCCGCCGCTATATCAATTAATTTTAATTTAATTTTTATTTTCACCGGCGGAATATTTCGTCGCTATATCAATTAATTTTAATTTAATTTTTATTTTCACCGGCGGAATATTTCGTCTCTGGAATAAAAATTTAATTAAAATTAATTAATACAGCGACGGAAATTTCCGTCACTGAATTAATTAAATTAAATTAAATTTTTATTTCAGCGATGGAAATTTCTGCCGGTGAAATTAAAAATTAATTTAATTAAATTATCTCAGCGACGGAAATTTCCGTCGTTGAATTAATTAATTTTAATTAAATTTTTATTTCACCGGCGGAATATTCCGCCGGTAAAATAAAATTTTAATTAAAATTAATTAATTCTGTGGCGGAAATTTTCGTCGCTGATATCAAAAGATCACCGACGGAATTTAATTCCGTCGGTAAAATCAAAGTATACCGACGGAATTTGGTCCGTCGGACCACTGCGGCGGGATCTTAGCGGCGGACCACCGACGGAATTTTTCCGTCGGTGATGAACTTTAGCGACGGAATTTTGACTTTAGCGGCGGAAATTTCCGCCGCTAAAACATGTTTTTCTGGTAATGGGAGAACTCAGTAGATCTAGAGCCAGTTCAAGAAGCCATCTCTGCTCAGACTGGTGCAGTTCAGGGGGAGATCCATACTATTTTCAATTCTCTCAACTCCTCCTTCCACCTGCAAAATGATGAGCTCAAGGAAAATCTTGTGGCTAACACTAGAGCGATTGGTACCACAAATTCAACATCAGCTCATGCAGTTAATGCCTTAAGAGCAGTGGAGACCACCCTTGACAGAACTGCTGAAGAGGTGGGGAGCTTGAGAAGAACTCTCAGAGTAGAGGATTCAGTATTCAGACCCTTCGGACCGCATGTACCTGATCACGTCGTGGACGGACCGCCCTAGCAACCGCCTCAGTAATGAACCGCTTCTTGTAATTTACTTTTTGCTGAACATTGTTGCTTATGTTAGACCGCACTCTCCTTGTATTTTTTTTGGTCTAACTTCTTTTGGATATGTTGTATTTTGCTTTCCTACCCTTGTAATACGTAACTTTAAGGTAGTAATGAAATATGCATCATTGTTTAAATTCAAACTTCATATCAAACTGCTTGTTTGTAGAACAATGAAACCGCAGTGTTTTAAAACCTCATTCAAATTTTCTTAACTTAAAATCATATTTTTGAATTGAAGTTTAAACATTCAGTTTAAACCGCACTTTAAACTTAAACTCATATTTTTTAAACATTCAGTTTAAATCGCACTTTAAACTTAAACTCATATTTTCTAAGTGCACTGAATGCATTTTTATACTTTCAGATTGTATGTTTTTATTCCTTCAGTAGTATAGAAATCTATAACTTAAGCTAGTATGTGCAT
This sequence comes from Adenophora triphylla var. japonica, assembly GCA_022495995.1. NCBI lineage: Eukaryota > Viridiplantae > Streptophyta > Magnoliopsida > Asterales > Campanulaceae > Adenophora > Adenophora triphylla. The sequence goes on from JAFEMH010005759.1 coordinate 87,981, forward strand.
TGACTTGGGACATGACTTACCATGTTAATTCTTATGGACATGTTTATACCAAAGTACAATTTTTGCTTTTGTTATAATAGGTAATGACATCAATCAAATAGGGGGAGATTGTTGGGTATGCATACTTTAACCCTCCTAGCATTAGCTTAGATTTGATTGATACCATAACCTCATCTCTATTTTCTGGACTTTAGGCCCATATGTAATGAATCTTAGACTTAAATTTTGTAGTATAAGTCCATTTTATAGAATAGGTTTATTTAGGCTTGAAGACTGGCACAAGACTCATTTGACATGAGGTTTCAGTTCAAGAAGTTTCAGACTGCACGTATGAAACCGCACATGCAAACCACAGTGTGGAATTCATACACTGAAACCGCACTTCAAAGAACTGCAGTGAACTTTCATTGATGAAACCGCACTAGCTAAACCGCAGTACAGTTCCAACTTTAGACCGCACTGTGAAACATCACTGGTGAAACCGCACTGACTAAACCGAATCATCACCAGACCGCATCCAATGATTGAAGACTTGAAGTTCAACTACTTATGACTGTTGGAATCCACGTCAGCAATATCAAAAGTCAACCACCAAATCTTGTCACGTGACTGTGTCAGACAGGATCTGTAAGGATCTTGTAAAGGTGACAGATGTCCTTCATACCTTATTTTAAGTTGAGGTCTGATTAGCTTTATCTGCTACTACTGTACCAAAGGAAAAAAGTGAATTTATGGACCAATCAGAATGCACCAATACAGTACTTCAACAGATGTTCCCAACGGCTACTTTCTTGGTGCTTGTGTATAAATACCCCCATTCTTCAACATTTGAAGATTGCTTGAGAAATTGAAATTACTGTGAGTTCATACGAAGATTAAAGCTCTGCCTAAAAATTTGCAACCCTTTGAATCTCCATCTTCTTCCTTCAAGAAAATATTTCCAGCCCAGAAATCAAGCCTTTATCACTCAAGAATCATTGTGCTCTACATCATATAGATTCAAAGAGCCTTGATCTTGTTAAACACACACACACACACCTCACTTGATTAATAGATTATTCATTTGAGATACACTGGTTATAGTCTAGGATTTGATCTTCATAGAATAGATTTTAAATCTGAGTATTGATCTTTGTACTTTGTAATCTCTCATACTCTAATATAAAATATAACTCTTAGAAAATCAAAGACTAACCATCTTGGTTGTGGTTGTAGATCATTTACGATTGAACCACTCCAAATATTGTGTTATTCATTTCTGCACTTTTACTTACTGTTCATTGCTAATTATTTTGTCTTTATCTGTTTGATCTTATTTTCAGTTATCCAAGTAGTGAATTGTGTTTGCAGTTAATCTTGTCAAAACCTCACTTTTCAGTTTTGTAAAACCGTACTGAAAATCGCACCTCAAAACCGCATTATAATCTCTGACATTCCACTGTGCATTTTGCAACCCTACTTGCAGTTTCTTATATACTGCAAGCGGTTTTGTGAGCAAGAGGTTTAGTTTTTAAAAGAAGGCAATAAAAATATGTAATAGCTATTCACCCCCCCTTAGTTGTTTTTCAACCTTGTTGCCACCTTTGGGACCAACAGAGAGAGTTACTCAAAAACCAAAGTTTTTCAAAATAATAAAACAATACCTAAGAGAAAAAGGTTTATTTGCCACTATTGTTTTGCACCAGGCCACATCAGACCCATCTGCTACTAAAGAATTCGTGAGCTTGGAGAATCTTCTCCCTAGATGAGTGCCCTGATGCACTCACATCACAACTCACATCGCCAGAAATCTGGACAATTTATGTGGGTAGAGAAGAAAAGTGGAATGCAAAGTAGTGTTTACCTTACTGAAGAGCAGCATATCTAGCTAATGATACTTTGACAGTGCGTGCTTGAGGCACATGACATGTAATGTTGAGTTCCTAACTGATTACACCTTGATAAAAGGTGGGAACGTGAACTATGGGGGAGTTGCCCAAGGTAAGATTGTTGGTAAGGGTACTTTATGTGTTAATCATATTGTGATGTACCCGATTTTTTGAAATCAAACGGAGTCGCCACGCCATTTTTGTTTTAAGGGCCAAAACTTTGAAAAATGCCCGAGATTAGAAATTTGGGTTCGGAGGTCACGTTACACGCCGGGAAGGACGTTAGTGTGCACCCGGAATGCCTCGTAAAACGAGTCTTCCAAGCTAAAAACCATTTGTGTGTGTGTGTGTGTTTGTTTTGGCCAAAATAAGTTGAAACTCAGAAAAGTAAAAATTGGGAATTCTTTATTAGACTTTGGACAGATCCCATGATTTTTGGTGTGATTTTTGGGTAGAGTTTTGGTACTCAAAAGATTTTTGGAAGTTGAAGAACACTTCTGCCAGAATGAAAGAGGCAGTGGACACTTGATTTTGAAATGGATTTAAGGGCTTCAAAACTTCATAATCTGAGAAAAATCAGAGAATTAAAGTTGTTCCAGACACCTCAAATAAGATTTTTGTGAAAGAATTTATCATTTTGGGGAAGATTTGAGGACTAAAAACCTTCTGGAAATCTCAGATATGAGATCTGGACTCCCAGAGACTGGTGATCTGACCTTCAATAGAAAATTTGGAAAATGGAGTTTTACTCACGCAAAAAATAAAGTAAAAATATGTCTGGAAATCTATGGATGTTGGCTACAAAAAGTGTTTTGTAGTCAACACCAAATTCCAAGTTTATCTGTGTCCAAAAATTTAGACCATGGACTGGGGTCTTAGAAAATTGCTACTGGACAGCAACTTCTCAAGAAGGAAAATGTGATTTTAAAGGGGGTTTGACATCCATGCTTGTCCCCATTTCCCTAGGTTTTGATTAGTGATCACTTGAAATTTTAGTGGTGAATCAACTATATCAAACCATCCTTGGGGTACATTAGGACTTAAGCATTTCATTTGCTTGGGAAGGGGAATTTTGTAGAGATGAAATTAAAGAGAAAAATCAACTAGAGATTTAAAATGTGGACCATTTGAGATGGTCATTCATGAAGATGAACTTCAAGATGACCATCTTAGGTCAAGATTTAAGTTAAACTAGACATAAAGTAAATCAAAGTAAGAAGAACAAGATGAACAAGAAGTTAAAAGGGAGTTTTAGGGTTTAAAGAAGGAGGGCTTTACCAATGGTGACACCCTATCTTCTTAGGCTTGGAATTTGACTTGAGGAGTATCAAGATTTGGTGCTTGAATTGAGGAGTATCAAGATTTGGTGTTTGGATTTGTGTTTGAGTGGATTCAAGGCTTGAATGTGTTTAGGGTTTGATGATAGAGTTGATCAAAGAGAAAACAAGTAGATAACACTTAAGTCCTCTATGTTTTCTCCCTAATCTTCCTCTTGAGTAGTATTTTAAGCTTGAGCTTGGTGTGTTTAAGAGTGATTTGAGAATGTTTGAAGTGAATTTGGGAAAGGTTCAAGAGAAAATGGTGGCAATCTAAGGATTCCCACTGTTTTCTCTCTATTTTCGCCAAAATACAGCTTCTGTGAGTAAAATGTGTTGTGTAAACTGAGAGAGGAGGGTTCAATTTATAGGCCCCTGTGAGATGCAAACATATCCGCACGGACAAGGTCTTCAGCGTGCACTGTTCATTAAATGCTGCTTCAGGCTTTGGACAAGAGGAATATTATTTTGAAAATTCAAATTAGGCAGCCAGTTTTTGTTCCAGCCATTTCTATTTTTGGTTTTCTTTACTTTGTTTTGCTTTTTAGGATTCCTTTCTTGGTTTATCCTTAAATAACAATGCCCACTTTGCCCTTGCTTGGTTAGAAATGTTAGAAATGTTAGAAATGTTAGGAATGTTAGGACTTTCGTTAATTTTCTAACGAGAATACTAACAACTCAAATTGGAGTACTTACAGTAGCCCCTCGGCGATGGCGCTTTCGAAGGAAGCGGGGTCGTCGATAAGAGTAAGGCTCCAATTTGACAGGATGATCAAATGATCGAGTGGCTGAACCTAGCGATAGGCTACCTACGTATCCCGAATGGGAATCAAGCCGGCCGTAGTTCGGGTTTTTCGACTATCTTCAGTCGTCGACCCTGGAGTGACTGTTTTAAGATGTCAACCTGGCGAGCGAGTTCTGCAGTCGATTGTTGGAAGAAACTCTGCTGGGGGTAGGAATGACCATTTTCGGTCTGATAGCTGGAGTCGTATATCCGCTCTGCTGGGGATAGGAATGACCATTTTTGGTCTGATGGCTGAACCTAGTGATAGGCTACCTACGTATCCCGAATGGGAATCAAGCCGGCCGTAGTTCAGGTTTTTCGACCATCTTCAGTCGTCGACCCTAAGATTTGACTATTTTTGGGAAGTCGCCCTATGGTTTGACTATTTTTGGGAAGTCGCCCTATGGTTTGACTATTTTTGGGAAGTCGCCCTATGATCTGACTATTTTTGGGAAGTCGCCCTATGGTTTGACTATTTTTGGGAAGTCGCCCTATGGTTTGACTATTTTTGGGAAGTCGCCCTATGATCTGACTATTTTTGGGAAGTCGCCCTAAGGTTTGACTATTTTTGGGAAGTCACCCTAAGATCTGACTATTTTTGGGAAGTCACCCTATGGTTTGACTATTTTTGGGAAGTCGCCCTATGGTCTGACTATTTTTGGGAAGTCGCCCTATGATCTGACTATTTTTGGGAAGTCGCCCTATGGTTTGACTATTTTTGGGAAGTCGCCCTATGGTTTGACTATTTTTGGGAAGTCGCCCTATGATCTGACTATTTTTGGGAAGTCGCCCTAAGGTTTGACTATTTTTGGGAAGTCACCCTAAGATCTGACTATTTTTGGGAAGTCGCCCTATGATCTGACTATTTTTGGGATGTCGCCCTACGGTTTGACTATTTTTGGGAAGTCACCCTATGGTTTGACTATTTTTGGGAAGTCGCCCTATGATCTGACTATTTTTGGGAAGTCGCCCTACGGTTTGACTATTTTTGGGAAGTCACCCTAAGATCTGACTATTTTTGGGAAGTCACCCTATGGTTTGACTATTTTTGGGAAGTCGCCCTATGATCTGACTATTTTTGGGAAGTCACCCTATGGTTTGACTATTTTTGGGAAGTCGCCCTATGATCTGACTATTTTTTGGGAAGTCACCCTAGTAATGATTTCGGCTTGTCGAATTAGGGGATGATTGCGATTTATCGCTTTCCTCGTGTTGTGTGTGATATCATTTTAGGTGCCTCAAACCTTAATGATGGCGCCTTAGGTGCCTTGAACCTTAGTGATGGCGTCTTAGGTGCCTCGAACCTTGATGATGGCGTCTTAGGTGCCTCGAACCTTGATGATGGCGTCTTAGGTGCCTCAAACCTTGATGATGGCGTCTTAGGTGCCTCGAACCTTGATGATGGCGTCTTAGGTGCCTCAAACCTTGATGATGGCGTCTTAGGTGCCTCAAACCTTGATGATGGGTGATCTGGAGGTATCAACTTGTTTTGAAATGATTTCCTTCGATGTTCGTATCCGGTGCTTCGAGGGGATGACGGTCTTTTGGTGGAATTCGTTTGAAGGGATCGGTCTTACGTTTCTTCTTGGAAATGGATGATAATGGGAAAAGAAACGGGATTCCGTTAACCCATTGGGGATTTTGTTAGCCTTTGTTGGAGTTTAGTTCAGGAGTATGAACCTAAATGGGGACTTAGTTCAGAGTAAGATTCTAAGTCGAGGTTTAGTTCGTGAGTATGAACCTAAATGGGGGCTTAGTTCAGGAGTATGATTCTAAGTCGAGGTTTAGTTCAGGAGTATGAACCTAAATGGGGGCTTAGTTCAGGAGTATGATTCTAAGTCGAGGTTTAGTTCAGGAGTATGAACCTAAATGGGGACTTAGTTCAGGAGTATGATTCTAAGTCGAGGTTTAGTTCAGGGGTATGAACCTAAGTGGGGACTCAGTTCAGGAGTATGATCCTAAGTTGAAGTCTTGGTTCAGGAGTATGAACCTAAATGGGAACTTAGTTCAGGAGTATGATCCTAAGTCGGGGTTTGTTTCAGGAGTATGAACCTAAATGGGAACTTAGTTCAGGAGTTTGATCCTAAGTCGAGGTTTAGTTCAGGAGTATGAACCTAAATGGGGACTTAGTTCAGGAGTATGATTCTAAGTTGAAGTCTTGGTTCAGGAGTATGAACCTAAATGGGAACTTAGTTCAGGAGTATGATTCTAAGTTGAGGTTTTGGTTCAGGAGTATGAACCTAAATGGGATCTTAGTTCAGGAGTATGATCCTAAGTCGGGGTTTGGTTCAGGAGTATGAACCTAAGCTGAGGTTTTGTACCTGAGGGAGACTATTTGAAGGTGTTCTTGCTGGGGAAGACTCGGGCTTACGAGAAATATCGGGAAGAAGGGCAACCAATGTTGGTCAAGTGGATGTACCTTTGGTAGGCTGCATAGTGGCGATAACGAGAGGCCACGGACTTTGTACCCGAGGTTGACTGCTCTTAGGGGAGTCACCCGAGGATTGACTATTTTAGGGAAGTCGCCCGAGGATTGACTATTTTAGGGAAGTCGCCCGAGGATTGACTATTTTAGGGAAGTCGCCCGAGGATTGACTATTTCAGGGAAGTCGCCCGATGATTGCTAAAGCTTACGTGGCTATTTGCGAAGGTAGAGATAGCTAACGCTATGGGTAATCATGCAACATTTGTGAGTGTATGCATATTTTTGAGATATGTTGAAGGACTAACGTACCTTTGCTGTGTTTACCTGCGGGAGAGCAATTTACGGGGCTCTGTGGTAGTTGATAGTGTTGAGAGTCTTGATGCATCTTTTGAGAACTTGGCGTCTCTGACCGATTTGTATTTGAGACCTTGGCATCCCTGACCGATTTGTATTTTGAAAACTTGGCATCCCTGACCGATTTGCATTTGAGATCTTGGCGTCTCTGACCGATTTGTATTTTGAGAACTTGGCATCCCTGACCGATTTGCATTTTGAGAACTTGGCATTCCTGACCGATTTGCATTTGAGATCTTGGCGTCTCTGACCAATTTGTATTTGAGAAGTTGGTGTCCCTGACCGATTTGCATTTTGAGAACTTGGCATCCCTGACCGATTTGCATTTGAGATCTTGGCGTCTCTGACCAATTTGTATTTGAGAAGTTGGTGTCCCTGACCGATTTGCATTTTGATAACTTGGCATCCCTGACCGATTTGCATTTGAGATCTTGGCGTCTCTGACCGATTTGTATTTGAGAAGTTGGTGTCCCTGACCGATTTGTATTTGAGAACTTGGCGTCCCTGACCGAACTGTATTTGAGAACTTGGCGTCTCTGACCGAATTGTAGACACTGGAGGCGGTCTTCATATGTTTGTGGATGTTGGGGGCTGTTTTCATCCATTTGTGGACATTTGGAGGTCGACTTTGGTGAAGATCATCCTTGCCGAATTCCTGCATTGGTTAGTAGAGAGGAAGATGCATATATGACATTCATGATGGCAGATGCATGCATAGAACCAAAAATGATTATGAGATGATGCATTTACTTGCTTTCGAAGATGCACCTAGCCTACGCTTTTGGCAGGGAAATTATGATTTATGATCTTCAATCATTTAGGATTTTTCTTATTGATTCAAGTTTTGTGCATGCTTCATGGGCCCTGGGGAGATTTTTGTGGGGATGCATGTGTCTGGAGACTGTTTGAAACAGATTTTGAGCAAGTGGGGGGTGAGAGCCCTCGATCGCGATTTAAACAGCGGCTGTTGATGAGGTTTTGTTACCAGTATCACATGGACCTCAATTTTGATGAGATTGGATTCGGATCCCGGGTTTTGGTTGAAAGTTTCCCTCGCATTCTTGGTCATTTGAAGCCGATGCCGACAGGCTCTGGAGCACCTTGTTCGGAGAATGATTTGATGAAATTGCTAATGCCGGGAGAAACCCCGATCTTAAATTCCGATGCTACGGGAAGCTGCTGTGTACCAAGTTCTGAAGCTGAAATTCTGACTTGATAAAATTCGGGTCCAAAAGACAAGCTTGACAAAGCTCCCGGATCCTGAGTAGGCAAAGTCCAGATTTTGAAGAAGCGACTCGGTGAAGCCCCAATCTTATAACCTCGTTGTCATTAGCAGAGTCCCAATCTGATTGGTAATGCAAAGCAATCCTGAAAATAATCTGGCAAAGATCGAATCTATCTCGTAGTGAAAAACCCAATGTAGACCCAAAGATGACTATAGAAGCCCCAGCTTGCAGAGCTGATACAGGAGAACCTGGGAGAACCGCTTAGCAAGCCCCAAAGTGAAGAAATCTCGTGTAGTAGTCTTACGAGAGGAGGCACCCATCTTTTCAGACCTTAGTCAACCAGTCACTTGGACAAGACTCAGAAATGTTTACGTGCAGGGGCATATCTTTTGAAAGGTGGGAATGTCTCCCGAATTTGTGTATGACACTCTCGCTTTAGGTTTGACTCTTTTGAGAGAGTATAAGCATCACAAGGTGTGGAAAAGTGTATGGAAGCCCCTGGCGACGTAGAAGACAGTGTTTGGCTCTATTTCCCTATGATGGAGAGAGAGAAGACTTGTCGAGACACTTGAAAACTTGTCTTATTCATGATGATCACAAGGCTGCTTAAAACCCTTTGTTAATGTTTGGGTTATTCAACTCCTAAATCTGATATGAACAAATATTTTGATTAATCACAAGGAGAAAACCAACTGATATCGAGAATCAAGCTCGGAAGGGCGGAAAGTGTATAGGGACGATCCTTGATGAGACCGGATTTTTTTTTTTTTGAGATTTGTTTGTTATTTCGACCGGACCATTTCTGGTTGCCTACGTTCCCTCCATTATGAAGAGCTCAGGTCGCCGTAGTTCGGGCTTATCCCGAATGAAGAGAGAATGAGTGTGAAAATTCAAGATTTTGAGGTTCTTTTGGGAATTTGAGGATTGGAGATTCGAATAACATATCCCCTTAGAGTGTCCATGAAAGACACGGATGCGAAGCCCCAGTGGGACATCCACGACAAGTGTTTGTGGAGTAGAAATGAATTATGCTCACATGAATCAAATTCGAATTTGCACAATCTTTGATTGGTAATTTTGAGCCAAAATGGATTAGATTCCAATTTAAGCAAGCAATGAACCATTAATTTGATTTAGATTTTACGATGAAATTGCTATCCGATAGGAATTGCAGCTGGGTTTCCGGGCTTCGATCGGCCATCGGGTGATTTGGAAAATCATGACCTCTTAAGATGAGAGGTCAGAATTTGGGCCTTTGCTTGGCGAACCTCTAATGATGAGAGGTTGGCTTGCAGGGATGTGTTTGGGAAATCTATGGCGGGGAAGATTGATTACCTCTAAGAATGAGAGGTCAAATTTTGACTTTGACCAAAGGCGAGGGTAATGGGAGTATCCTCTAAAATCGAGAGGATGGCTTGGGATTGATTTAAGGTAATGGTGAGAGGAAGTCCAATCTATCGACAATTTTTGCGAACTTGCGAGGATTCGGGCTCTTTTTTTGATCATTGGAGAGCTTCTTGAGAAGTCGGGGACTTTTGCTGAATTGTGAGGATCGACGGTCCTCTCTTTTTTTTTGAAGCTTTTGCTTGAAATTTTTCTATTTTTTTTTGAAGAGCCTCCTGATGAGCTTGGAATTATATCCGAGATTGTGAGGATTTTAAAATCATTCTTTTGAGAATTCGGAAGGCCTCTTTGAGGAGTTGAGAATTATCTTTCCTTCCTTCACAACTTGAACATTTTATGCATCGCCGACTCTCGACGCTAACTTCTTTGGCGTTGCTTGGACTTCTCTCAATAAGGAGCAAAGGTGATGGCTAAACAGGGTTTCAAAACATGCCGATCTTGAAATGAAAGGGTAGTGTTTAGTGAGGGTGAGGTAATGGCTTTCCTATGGGTGAAAGGCTTCAACCGCAATCCCTACCGGATGACCTGAGATTAAGTCTTCATTGCTTGCTTAAGCTTTAAATGAGAAAAGATCCATGCAAATTCATCGAACAACGAGATGATGAGGCTGAAAGGGATGTGAGCATATGAGATGCAAGATGGGGAGTTGGTAAGCCCCAATTTGGGAAGGATATCAATTGATTTTCTCACTCCGATTAATTTAAATATTAATCATTTCAAAGAATTAGTGGTTGAGCAGCACAAGTGATCATCTAGGATAAAACCATTTCAATTAAGTGTAACGTGGGTGTGCAAGTGATGTCTCAAGTCTAGCAAGAAAAGAAAAAAGACTTATATTAAAAGTTAGACATTTAACTACTATGTCCAAAATGGACTTTAACGACAAATGTCCAGGAAGGACTTAGGGGAAATAAAAGTACTAGAACCTACGAAGGTTGACTTAAAAGACTATTTTAAAGATAGGTAGCCCCTAGTCTAGCCGCTCTTTGTTGTTGGACCATGCATCTACTCTTCGACGCTGGAGATGGGGGCTATTGCAGATCTTTCCATCAGGATTTCTTTGGCAATCTCTTGCTTAATCCAACCATTTTCATCATCTGCGATGGTCGGTCCACCGACCTTACAAAGGGGTGAGTCAAATTCCATTATGCCCACAAGTCTTGAATCACCAAACTTGACCATGTTGACATTCGGGTTGTTGTTTCTAGGGAATGGGTTACTGATAGTATTGGGCCCTTCAGGCACCTCTAACCTCCCTTGTTCAATCAAACTTTGGATTGCCTTTTTCAGGGGGACGCAATCATCTGTCAGGTGCCCATGGTACTGATGAAAGGCGCAATGCTTGGAAGTATCCAAAGGAGCATTGGGGTTTCTAGGCTGATAACTTTCCAAAGGCCGGAGCAAACCTTCTCTCACCAAACCTCTGAAGATATCACTCAAAGGCATCCCAAATTTTCTCAAGTCTTGAAGCCGGGATCTGGATGCATCGGAGTTTCTTGGGAACAAAGGAAGTGGCATTGTTACAATCTGTCCCGCATAGCTAATCACTTCTTTACCTTTTGGTTGGGCGGAGGCTGTGTTAGAGGTGGAAGAAACCCGGTATTCAGTAGCGAGTGCGACGATCGAGCTGCCGATTGTAAGCCTTTTCGAACTTAGCCCGGAATTAACCATTGCACGCAAGTCGGCGTAGGGGAAGTGGCGAGGGAAGTTCTCAAATGCGGCTTCAAGCATGACCGAAAGATGTCTAACTTGCTCCTCGTCGGAGGGAGGAATGGTCATTTCACTAAGCTTCGGGTTCCACCTTTTATAGAAATCCCCAATATTCTCATCGAGCGCCGCACCGTTGTCTGCGAGTCAACTCTGTTTGTTTCCCATTCCAAGTAGGCTTTATACTTGTACGTGAAAATCTTGGTACCGGTAACTGTTCCCAGTAGCCCTAGCTTCAGCCGCAATCGGAAAAACCATTTCAAATCCCACGACTTCAAAGAGGCGAAGTAGTCGGCCAACTGCTGGTTTGTGCATCCCTTAGCTTTCATTGCCAAAGTGTAGGTGTCCAAGTGAGTTTTAGGGCACGCACTTCCATCAAACGATTCGAGATTGGGCATCACGAACTTGTGAGGCGAGGGTATAATTGAGTCGGGATACGTAGGCCGAAGAGCGGTGTTCCTTTTGACGGTCAATTCGGCGATCTGCGCTTTCATTTCCTTGTGTTGCTCCATAAACCAAGCCAATTGGGGATCCAAAGGTGGAGCGGGAATGCTGAGCCGATATTTGAGCCGGGGAAGAGGACTAGCTGTTGGTGGTGCATTGGTGGAAGGAATACCATATCCGGAGCATAGGTGAAAATCGGTCCTTGGCCCAAATTACCACAGGGAGTGTAGGTAGGAGCTTGGGCAAAGGGATAGAACCCGGCTGACTTCTTTGTTGGCTTCCAATCGGCAGAGAAGATGGAGGCAGATCTGAGGTAGCTGGATAGCTCGGATTTCCGGGGTGAGGCCCGTAAGTAGGCTTGAGTGCGGGCTGCTGTCCCTGGTTGTTGAATTGCATGGCTGCCTGTGGCGAGGGTGTGTAACCAGGGGGGTACTGTGGTCCTGGTGATTCTGATGAAACCGGGATGGAGGTTTGGTAACCCATCGAACCCTGAGTGATACATGGATTTGTGAAAGCTGCGTGAGGAGCAGCTGAGCTAGCATCATTCTGAGGAAGGGCTCCTGACTGTGGCCCAGAACCAGACTGTGGCGGCATTCCAAACTGTTGCTGTGAAGGTCCGGATTGATCGGTTCCGAACTGAGGTGGGATCCCCATTTGCTGTGGCATTCCGAGGTAACCCCAACCATGAGTAGACATTCCGTACTGACTTTGTCCCCACTGAGGTACTGCGAACTGACTCGTCCCATCAGGCTGCATGGATCCAGCGGTCTGCAGTTGGGGAGCCGGCTGACCCAGAGGTCGAGGAGCATGGGCTCTGGTGGTAGTATCGTGGGAAGCCGGTGGTGGCATCCTGGAGTAGTCGGGTTTACCAAGAGAGGGATTGGGGTCTTCCTCTTCTTCCACAGTGAAGGTACCATCTGGGTTGAGACTGGCGGCCAATCCATGGCTTTTGATAGCCTCCATAAGGCTGTTTAGCTGTGCTTCCTGTCGTACTCTCATCTGTTCGGCTAGCTGATTCCATTGCGGTTCGGTTTGAGGAGTCCCAGGAGGCGGAGTGACGTTGTCCCCATCGTTACCGGTGATGCGAACATTACGAAACCGGAGTCGGAACAAACGGTGAAGCTGACGATGTGCTTGACTCTTCCCAACTGATCAAACGGTGACCCGGTGCCCGAAACCAAGCTTTGTGCGGAGCTGCGGGGGGAAAGACACGAGGGTTCAGATGTGTGGGAATTGAAGGTGGGTAGGTGTTTGGGCTTTGGGCTCATGCAACATGCAGTTATTTGTTCTTGTTTACTTAAAACATGTTTTATTAACCTAATCGGTTGGAAAAGATTGCTCTTCTTTTTCGCAAACTACTCTGGATCCTGGATCAGTGGGCCCCGTCACTACGTCTATAAGCCCCTCGTATTCCACCTGTATTTCGACCTCCCAGGGTGGACAGCCCCGGGCGAGGGTCCTATAGGGCAAGCGGGTCCCACCGACCGAAAAGAAAAATGATCCTAAAAGTCTGGCGGGTAATCTAGTCTTAACGAGCATTCGATGTAAATTACGGACAAAACTGACGTCAAAGTCAAGATCATGTCCGAGGGCTCGACGAAAAGTCGGCATGATTTGGACTGATAAGCGTCCGCAATTGATCTTGACTTGTCGTCAGTTAGGCCGTAATTAGGCATGGAATAACCGTTAATCCTTGATGACTCAGTGTCATGCTGGGAGTCTGTGTATAATTTGTGCCAGTCAAAGTCAAAGTCAAGGCGCCGGTCAATATCTTGGTCAAAGTCTGCGGCGGAAAACCGGCATGACTTCGACTGATTAGGGACCCGAAAGATATTGAGTCGGTATGCCGACAAAGGCTTGAAAGGAAAGGTCTATACACAGACAGGGCATGACACAGACCAAACTAAAAACCAACCGGGTCTCGGACAAAGTGTGTCAGGGACAGGTGCATGGTCGACACGAGGCTCCATGAGATGTTTGGGTAGTCCTGTGCTTGCACCGAGAGGCGTAATAAGACCAAACGGGTCGCGACAAGGATTTCCCCGGGTTAGGGACGTAGTGTGCAGTGTAAGGCCACGTGCGCGTAGTGTGCAAGCAGTCTATCTTCTTTTTCTGAGTAAAATAGAGATTTTTTTATGTGTCTTAAAAAGTATGATGCATGATTTTTTTTTTTTGAAAGTTTTCTTTTTTTTTTTGAAAAGTCTTTTTTTTTTTTAAATTTTTTTTTGAAATTTAATGAACACATAAGCACATAATCACAAAAATTCCAACAGTTAGGGACATGATTCCGACAGTCAAAATTTTGACTTTTTCCGAGGCGGCCAAAACAAACACGAAATGTGCAAAATCAACACACACACAACAAATGATTTTTTATGCCGGGACGGAAGCTTGACCCTCAAAAGTTTTTCTCCCCTTTTTTTTTTTGAAAAGATAAAACTTGTTTATCCCCAGCGGAGTCGCCACTGTGATGTACCCGATTTTTTGAAATCAAACGGAGTCGCCACACCATTTTTGTTTTAAGGGCCAAAACTTTGAAAAATGCCCGAGATTAGAAATTTGGGTTCGGAGGTCACGTTACACACCGGGAAGGACGTTAGTGTGCACCCGGAATGCCTCGTAAAACGAGTCTTCCAAGCTAAAAACCATATGTGTGTGTGTGTGTTTTGGCCAAAATAAGTTGAAACTCAGAAAAGTAAAAATTGGGAATTCTTTATTAGACTTTGGACAGATCCCATGATTTTTGGTGTGATTTTTGGGTAGAGTTTTGGTACTCAAAAGATTTTTGGAAGTTGAAGAACACTTCTGCCAGAATGAAAGAGGTAGTGGACACTTGATTTTGAAATGGATTTAAGGGCTTCAAAACTTCATAATCTGAGAAAACTCAGAGAATTAAAGTTGTTCCAGACACCTCCAATAAGATTTTTGTGAAAGAATTTTCCATTTTGGAGAAGATTTGAGGACTCAAAACCTTCTGGAAATCTCAGATATGAGATCTGGACTCCCAGAGACTGGTGATCTGACCTTCAATAGAAAATTTGGAAAATATAGTTTTACTCACGCAAAAAATAAAGTAAAAATATGTCTAGAAATCCCTGGATGTTGGCTACAAAAAGTGTTTTGTAGTCAACACCAAATTCCAAGTTTATCTGTGTCCAAAAATTTAGACCATGGACTGGGGTCTTAGAAAATTGCTAAAGGACAGCAACTTCTCAAGAAGGAAAATGTGATTTTAAAGGGGGTTTGGCATCCATGCTTGTCCCCATTTCCCTAGGTTTTGATTAGTGATCACTTGAAATTTTAGTGGTGAATCAACTATATCAAACCATCCTTGGGTTACATTAGGACTTAAGCATTTCATTTGCTTAGGAAGGGGAATTTTGTAGAGATGAAATTAAAGAGAAAAATCAACTAGAGATTTAAAATGTGGACCATTTGAGATGGTCATTCATGAAGATGAACTTCAAGATGACCATATTAGGACAAGATTTAAGTTAAACTAGACATAAAGTAAATCAAAGTAAGAAGAACAAGATGAACAAGAAGAACAAGAAGTTAAAAGGGAGTTTTAGGGTTTAAAGAAGGAGGGCTTTACCAATGGTGACACCCTATCTTCTTAGGCTTGGAATTTGACTTGAGGAGTATCAAGATTTGGTGTTTGACTTGAGGAGTATCAAGATTTGGTGTTTGGATTTGTGTTTGAGTGGATTCAAGACTTGAATGTGTTTAGGATTTGATGATAGAGTTGATCAAAGAGAAAACAAGTAGATAACACTTAAGTCCTCTATGTTTTCTCCCTAATCTTCCTCTTGAGTAGTGTTTTAAGCTTGAGCTTGGTGTGTTTAAGAGTGGTTTGAGAATGTTTGAAGTGAATTTGGGAAAGGTTCAAGAGAAAATGGTGGCAATCTAAGGATTCCCACTGTTTTCTCTCTATTTTCGCCAGAATACAGCTTCTGTGAGTAAAATGTGTTGTGTAAACTGAGAGAGGAGAGTTCAATTTATAGGCCCCTGTGAGATGCAAACATATCCGCACGGACAAGGTCTTCAGCGTGCACTATTCATTAAATGCTGCTTCAGGCTTTGGACAAGAGGAATATTATTTTGAAAATTCAAATTAGGCAGCCAGTTTTTGTTCCAGCCATTTCTATTTTTGGTTTTCTTTACTTTCTATTGCTTTTTAGGATTCCTTTCTTGGTTTATCCTTAAATAACAATGCCCACTTTGCCCTTGCTTGGTTAGAAATGTTAGAAATGTTAGAAATGTTAGGAATGTTAGGATTTTCGTTAATTTTCTAACGAGAATACTAACAACTCAAATTGGAGTACTTACACATATGCCTACATTGACAAATGTCTATCACGTGGAAGGCTTAAAAGCTAATCTCATTATTATAAGCCAACTATGTGATGCCAATTTGCATGTTAGATTTGATAAGCATGATTGTAAAGTATATGATGACACTGATAAGTGTCTGTTTACTGGAGTAAGGTCACAAGATAACTTCTATAAATTTGGTGACAACTTACCTTGTCTCAGTTCTAAAGTAAATGATCTTGAAATTTGGCATCAAAAGTTAGGTCATGCATGTTTTAGGAAAATGGAAGAGTTTGTCAGATTTAATGTTGTTAAAAACTTACCCAAACTTGATTTTAAACAAGTAAGTGTGTGTGGTCCATGTCAAAAAGGAAAGCAAATTAAAGCTTCACACAAAAAGGTCGAACAACTTTCCACTTCTGGAATCTTGGAACTCATCCATACAGACCTTATGGGACCCATTGAAGTAGAAAGCTTAAGCAAAAAGAAATATTCATTTGTGTGTGGATGATTTCTCTAGATACACATGTGTCTGTAGACACCCCATTCTGAACCAATAATTCATGATTACACTACTCTTTATCTCTCTTTTATGTTTTGATGAAAGCATATCAGTTTCGTCAAGTTTCGTTAAGTTTCTAACTAACCTCGTTAGTTTTGGACCTAACTGACTAACAGATTAACTGAAGAGGACAAAATGGTCACTAGACTAGTTGTCCCACGCGGAACAGGCGTGTCTCGCGCGAGACAACCCCTCTACAGGATGTGCAGAATCACTTTCCTTCTCTGTTTCAACCTCTTTTCTTGATAAATATCATCTAATCCGGGTCTCTACTGACTAGAGGGTTCTGAAAGCTTCCTTGGGAGGAGTCCCAATCCACTTGAGTCTCCTAATCTTGGTGACCAAGTCATTCATCCACCTCTTAAACCCCTATAAATACTGGATGACTTTCAGTATTTCAGAGGTCCCCGATCCCCGATCGAAAACACATAACACACACATTTTGTGGGTTTCTCTCCCTGAAAGATTCCCACAAAATCACCCAAAATCACCTAAAGTTTGTTTATCAACCATGTTGATCAACAAACATTGAAGAAAGAATCAAGGACTGAGGCGAAGCTCTGTCCGCATCAAGATTCGAACCTAGGATTGGGTCGAAACTCTGTCCGAATCCCTTATCAAACAAAAGGTAATCATCCTTTAACTTCCGTTTCTCTTCTCAATCCCTCTATTGATTTTAGAGTAGTGTAATCCCATCAAAAGGATTAGCCTAGAGTCCCTTCAATTCATGGAGGCGATCTCGAAGCATACGATCCGACATTCCTAATTAATAAATTAATTAGGATTTATTTATTTCTTCTTTTGTTCTTTAGATTGATTAGATTAATAACACCCAATTAGCAAGACCAATCTTTGGATTGGGTGGAATTGATGCTCCTTGACCTACCCAGTCCATAAATTAACCCCCGAACCCTTGAATCTCTTAAAAATATCAAAACGGTTTTTCTTATTGTTTTTATCAATAAATAATAAGTGGCAACTCCAGATGTTAAAAATTCACCATCGCTACAGTGTCCTATATTTAAATGAGAAATCTGAAGCCATTGAGGTGTTTAAAGTGTGGTATAGAAAGGTCAAAAAAATCATGGTAAGAAGGTGATTAAAATTCGATCCGATTACAGTACTGTATATGAGAGCACCTTGTTTTATAAAATTTGTAACTCCAAATGAATAACACATGATTTTTCAGCCCATAAAACTCCTCAAAGAAATAATCGCTCTTTGCAAGCGATGGGACGTGTCATGCTTAGCTCCAAAAACATCTCTAAGCAATTCTGAGCTGAGGCTCTTAACATGACATGTCACATAGGAAATAGAGTCTACTTGACAGTTAGGTTAACCATGAATCCCTATAAAATACTCCTTGGCAAACAACCTGCTCTCAAGTATTTTCATGTTTTTCGATGCATATGCTATTTTTCGAATGATAGAGATTATCTGTCAAAATTTGACTCTAAGAGTGACAAAGCTATGTTCCTAGGATACTACACAAACAGCCGTGCATATAGGGCGTATAATCTTAGAACAAAAACTGTAATGGAGTTTTTCAATGTCACCTTTGATGATACTGCTGATTTAAATCTAAAAACTCTTGAAGATGATGTCTCAGGTTGCGTGAAGATGATGGAAGATACTCAGAACAGAGCTGGGCAGAAACAGCACTCAGAAACAGAAATACAAACAGATACATGTCACAGTGTGATCATATATCAGCCTACACCAGGATCAAATGAGTCCACCTCACACTCAGAAGATTCGTCTGACAACTCAAAATGTGAGGGAGGCAACCTGGACAGAACCAAAGACATACCCAACAGAATCTAGAAGAACCACCCAGTCTTATAGGTGGTTGGTGATGTCAATGAAAAGGTAAGCACAAGAGAGAAGCCAAGAATCGACTATAGAGAGTTGGCTGGACTGAGGTATGTAAGCTCACAGGTAAGAAAGGTAAGTTCTTGCTATTTTGTATCTCATCTTGAGCCTAAGAATATTGTAGAGGCTATGAAAGATGATAACTGGATTGTGGCAATGCAAGAAGAATTAAATCAATTTGAGAAAAATGATGTGTGGGTCTTGGTCCCTAGACCTAATGGGGGAAATGTTATAGGGACCAAGGGGATTTTAAAAAATAAAACAGATGAGAATGGGTAAATAACTCGAAAAAGCTAGGCTCGTAGCTCAAGGCTACACCCAAGTTGAGGGGATAGATTTTGAAGAAACTTTTACCCCAGTTGCTCGAATAGAATCTATTAGGCTTCTTCTTGTCATTGCTTGTTATTTGGACATCACTCTACATCAGATGGATGTAAAGAGTGCTTTATTGAATGGTGTCCTAAATGAAGAAGCCTATGTTGAGCAACCTAAGGGCTTCGTTGATCCTCATTGTCCAGACCATGTGTATATGCTAATGAAATCCTTGTATGGTTTGAAACAAACCCTTAAGGCTTGGTATGGGAGACTCACTGAGCACCTCGTGCACATGGGATTTAAGAGAGGTGAGGTAGACAATACTCTATTTATTTTAAGAGATAAAAAGGGAATCTCGGTGTCTCAAATTTATGTAGATTACATTGTGTTTGGATCATCTTCCAAAAACATGTTGGAATTCTTTGTCACCAATATGACCACCACCTTTGAGATGAGCATTGTGGGTGAATTAAACTATTTCCTATGACTCCAAATAAAATAAATCAAGGAAGGAATGTTTATTTCACAAAGTAAGTATGCCAGAAACATGGTTAAGAAATTCTCTCTTGACAAATCATCCCATCTAAAGACTCATATGGGTTCATCCCAAAAGTTGTGTAAGGACGAGGATGGTATTGATGTTGATCCCACTTTATATAGAAGTATGATTGGGAGCTTGCTGTACCTTTCAGTAAGTCGTCCTGACATCATGTTCAGTGTGTGCATGTGTGCGAGATATCAAGCTAGCCAAAAAATCTCGCACCTTAAGGCAGTAAAGAGGATAATCAGATATGTTGGGGGGATAATTAACTTAGGGCTAAGTTATACTTGAGACACAAATACAAATCTGGTAGGATTCAATGACTCTGATTGGGCGGGCAACACTGATGATAGAAAAAGCACAACTGGTAGGTGTTTTTACCTTGGGAATAACTTAGTTTCATGGTATAGTAGAAAACAATACTGTGTATCTGTGATATACCCCGATCCGATTTGTCGCCCGACAGCTTGGAGTTTGAAATGATTTTTGGGATTGGGTCAATCTTAGCGGACTTAAAAATAAACGGAGTCACCACGCCATTTTAGTTTAGGGCCAAAACTTTGAAAAATGCCCAAAAGTAGATAAATGAGTTCGAAGGTCACGTTACACTTCGGGAAGAACATTTGATGTTCACCCGAAATGCCTCGTAAGGCGAGTCTTTCAAACTTGAAATAATGTGTGTATGTGTGTGTGTGTTTTTAGAAAAGGTTTGACGTGAAGGACTTTCTGAAAATAAAATAAATCTTCTAGACTGAACTGAAAAATGGTTTTAAAACAGTGCTGAAACTAAAAAAACAACAGAAACTGAAAATTGTAAGCAGATGACAATATCATCCGCGTGGATGAAATTGATGTACAATAACATCCGCGCGGATCACCCTGCAACTTAATTTTTTTTACAGTTTTCCAGTCTGTTTCTGTAATTTCCAGAAAGTTAACTGAATTTACAGAGTTTAACTGCATCAGAATGGCGAAAAAGCAGTAAAGCAAGGAATGTTTGGATTTTGGCATCCATGCTTCTCCTCTCTTTCCCTAGGCTTTGATTAATGTCACACTAATTATGTTTAGTGATGATTAATCTAGATCAAGCCATCCCGGAGGTACATTAGGACTTGAAAGCATGTCTTTTGCAAGGGGAAGGGGGATTTAGGACGAAAGTAAGTTAATAAGCAAAGATGGTAGGAAATGCTTAGAATGAAAGGATTAGGTCAGGATGTATCAACTTTAGAGTAAGATCTCTAAGGTGGTCATAAGAATGACATCCTTGAGATCTAAGCTCAAGTGTATCTCTTACATCTTTGTTTGACCAACATGTAAGTGTAGATGATATTCATCAATGGAAAGGTTTCCATGGTGAGCATCTTAGACTAGGAAAGGGGACATTTCAATAAAGTAAGCAATATAGACCATTTAAGATGATCATCTATGGAGATTGGTAAAAAGATGACCACATTTTAGGTCAAATAAGAAAGTAAAGACTAGTAAGGTAAAAGGGGACATGGGAGATGACATGAAAGTAAGAGGGATATATATCTCTTTAGAAGATCATCCATGGAAATGGATTCCATGGAGATCCTCATGGATCCAAGGAAAAAATAGGAAAGGGGTTGAACAATAAGTAAGTAAACAAGATTACATCATTTAGACATGAAATGGATGCATGAATAAAGTAGGTTTAGGTAGGGAGAATAAGGGTTTACCAATGGTTACACCCTATATTCTTGGATTAGTGTTTGGGGCTTGAGGAGTTCAAGGCTTAGGTATGATTTTGTGTTTGGTTTTGTGTTGGATTTGGTGTTTGATTTGTGTAGTGTGAGTGTTTATGGATGTTTTGAGGGCTAATTTTGACAGAATAACAGTAGGGAAGCGTATTATTGCTGCTGAAAATGAAGGAGAAGGGCTCAATTTATAGGTTGGCCAGGGGTACAAAATCATCCGCGTGGATGATTTCGTCGCTACAAAATCATCCGTGAGGATGAAATCGTCAGCGTGCCTGAACTGCAGAAAAACAGTTTTGGCATTTTCCTATGATTGAGTTTGACCAGGGGACATCATTTCTAGCGAGATCCACCCCTTTTCCTTAATTCCCATAAGGTCCTTCCTCATCCAAATTGTCTAAAATAATGCCCAAAATGCCCCTAAATGATTATAAATCATTAAATTGTGCTGACGGAACACTAACGACCCAAATTGGGGCACTTACAGTAGCCCCTCGGCGATGGTAATTTTAGGGGAAGTGGGGTCGTCAACAAAAGTGAGGATCCCAATCTGGTAAGCTTTTACCTAGATGGGCGAGGAGGTGACCGAAGCGGTTGGACGGCTGGACCCTTTTTAAAGGTTTCCTACGTATCTCGGATGGAAATCAAGCCGATTGTAGTTTGGACCTTGCGGGGGAAAGGGATGACCAAGGTGGTCAAATGGCTGGACCTCACCACCGCAGACGTACTTTTGTTGCTGAAGATGGACTCGACTAACGAAGGCGTACTTTTGTTGCCGAAGATGGACTTGACTAATGAAGGCGTACGTTTGTTGTCGAAGATGTACTTTTATTGCCGAAGATAGACTCGACTAACGAAGGCGTACTTTTGTTGCTGAAGATGGACTCGACTAACGAAGGCGTACTTTTGTTGCCAAAGATGGACTCGACTAACGAAAGTGTACTTTTGTTGCCGAAGATGGACTCGACTAACAAAGGCGTACTTCATCACCTAAGACTTGCTCGATTGGCAAAGGCGTGCTTTTGTTATTGGTTCGCCGTGTAGGGGACGGTCTTCCTTGTTGACATGCCGTATAGAGGACGGTCTTTATTGTTGACTTGCGGTATAGAGGACGATCTTTCGTCATTGATTTGTCGTATAGAGTATGGTCTTTGTTGTTGACTTGTCGTATAGAGGATGGTCTTTGTTGTTGACTTTTCATATAGAGGACGGTCTTTTGTCATTGATTTGCCGTGTAGAGGACGGTCTTTGTTGTTGACTTGCCATATAGAGGACGGTCTTTGTCATTGATTTTTTGTGTAAAGGACGATCTTTTTTGTTGACTTGCCGTATAGAGGACGGTCTTTGTCATTGATTTGCCGTGTAGAGGACGGTCTTTGTTGTTGACTTGCCGTATAGAGGACAGTCTTTGTTGGAGGGAATCGGGCTTTCGCTATGTTTTGTTGAAGAAGGACGGGCTTACTTTGAAGGCCGGAGTTGAAGATGAGGAAGGGAATGAACTTCCGTTAAGTTTCATTAAAGGAGGACGGGCTTACTTTGGAGGCCGGAGTTGGAGATGAGGAAGGGAATGAACTTCCGTTAAGTTCCATTAAAGGAGGACGTGCTTACTTTTGAGGTCGGAGTTGGAAATGAGGAAGGGAATGGACTTCCGTTAAGTTTCGTTAAAGGAGGACGGGCTTACTTTGGAGGTCGGAGTGAGAAATGAGGAAAGGAATGGATTTTCGTTAAGTTCCATTTAAAAGAGGATGGGCTTACTTTGGAGGCTGGAGTCGAAGATGAGGAAAGGAATGGATTTCCATTAAGTTCCATTTAAAGGAGGACGGGCTTACTTTGGAGGTCGGAGTTGAAGATGAGGAAAGGAATGGATTTCCGTTAAGTTTCATTTAAAGGAGGATGGGCGTACTTTGGAGGCCGGAGTTGAAGATGAGAAATGGAATGAGGCTTACTTTGGAGGCCGGAGTTGAAAATGAGGAAGGGAATGGACTTCCGTTAAGTTCCGTTGAAGGAGGACGGGCTTACTTTGGAGACCGGAGTTGAAAATGAGGAAGGGAATGGACTTCCGTTAAGTTCCTTTGAAGGAGGACGGGCTTACTTTGGAGGCCGGAGTAGAAAATGAGGAAGGGAATGGACTTCCGTTAAGTTCCATTGAAGGAGGACGGGCTTAATTTCGAGGCCGGAGTTGAAAATGAGGAAGGGAATAGACTTTCGTTAAGTTCCATTGAAGGAGGATGGGATTACTTTGGAGGCCGGAGTTGAAAATGAGGAAGGGAATAGACTTCCGTTAAGTTCCGTTGAAGGAGGACGTGCTTACTTTGGAGGCCGGAGTTGAAAATGAGGAAGGGAATGGACTTCCGTTAAGTTTCGTTGAAGGAGGATGGGCTTACTTTGGAGGCTGGAGTTGAAAATTAGGAAGGGAATGGACTTCCGTTAAGTTCCGTTGAAGGAGGACGGGCTTACTTTGGAGGCCGGAGTTGAAAATGAGGAAGGGAATGGACTTCCGTTAAGTTCCGTTGAAGGAGGACGGGCTTACTTTGAAGGCCATAGTTGAGATAGTGAGGACGTGGTGGTGCCTCATGCTGATATTTATGGAAGGCGTTTGTGCCCTGAGATGAAGGCATTTATGTATTGGGGTGAAGGCGTTTGTGCCCTGAGCTTTGTTGTTCGAAGGCGTTTGTGCCCTAAGATTAAGGCGTCTGTGCCCTGAGATGAAGGCGTTTGTACTTTGGGTATCGGACTTACGATGACGGCCGGGATTTGTCTACTGGGGATATGTATTCTCTGTACGGGCTTACAATGATTTCCATGGAAAAGAATTTGGGCTTACGATGACGACCGAGGTTGAAAATGAGGAATGGACTTCCGTTAAGAAAAGCGAGCTTGGAGAATTATCTCACAAAAATGAAGACTAGGTCTCTCGGGTTGTGCTAATGTGCAAAGGGTAATCAACCTAATAGGGGTAATTCTGGAGGTATTTTGACTTGAAGGAGAAATTTGGTTGAGTTGGCATCTTACTGGTGATCGTCGACCTTGTAGAAGTTGTTGAACTGGTATTCACCTTGGGACTTCTCGCTGTCGAAGGCTTTGGGTTTGAGAAATGCAAGAACCGGGTTTGAAATGAGAGGGTCCTTGTTAAAAAGGCATCTAACACTTGGTAAAAGGGAAACCAAAGGAATGGTGTCAATTTGGTAGAGAGGGACTCAAAGGTACTCTGGTCGAGTTGGCAATAATAATAGCGTGATGCGCGAAAGAGATCTTCAAAATCTTCAAACGTGTTAGCTGAGATGATGATCCTTTGCATATGAATCCTTGTACTAGATAGGGTAGAGGTAAATCAATATTTATGACATGCATGTATGTATGAAACATGAATACAAGCATGATTTTGATAAGTTTTATTGACATACCTTTGCTGTGCTTACCTGTAGTATGATCTTGTGGGGGTTGCCTTTGCCAAACTAGAGATGCTGGAGGCTGTCTTCTCCAAGTCAGAGACACTTGAGGCAGTCTTCATCCATCTGTAGATGCCGTAGGTTGTCTTTGCCGAACTAGAGATGTCGGAGGCTGTCCAAGTCGTAGACAGTTGAGGCGGTCTTCATCCATCTGTAGAAGTCGTAGGTTGTCTTTACCAAACTGGAGATGTCGAAGGCTGTCTTCTCCAAACTGAAGACTTTCTTTGCCGAATCGTAGATATTGGGGGTTGCCTTTACCAAACTGGAGAAGCTGGAGGCTGTCTTCTCCAAGTCAGATACACTTGAGGCGGTCTTCATCCATTTGTAGACTCCGTAGGTTGCATTTGCCGAACTGGAGATGTCGGAGGCTGTCCAAGTCGTAGACACTTGAGGCGGTCTTCATCCATATGTGGACGTCGTAGGTTGTCTTTACCGAACTGGAGATGTCGAAGGCTGTCGTCTCCATACTGAAGACTTTTTTGCCGAACCGTAGATATTAGGGGTTGCCTTTGCCAAACTGGAGATGCTGGAGGCTGTCTTCTCCAAGTTAGAGACAATTGAGGCGGTCTTCATCCATTTGTATATGCCGTAGGTTGTCTTTGCCAAACTAGAGATGTCGAAGGCCGTCATCTCCAAACTGTATGCACTGAAGACTTCTTTGCCGAACTGTAGATACCGGAAAATGTCTTCACAGACTTGAGGCATTTGAAACGAAGCTGATGTAGGTCTGGGGCCAAGATGTTGTTTACTTGATGTGTCTGAATCAGGTTGATGTCGACTTGAGGTATTCGAGCAAGCTGACGTGGGCTTGAGGTGTCCGAACCAAGATGGTGTTCATCTGAGGTATCTGAAACCAAGATGGTGCTGACTTGAGGCGTCTGGGCACAAGTTGACGTGGGCTTGAGGTGTCTGAACCAAGATGGTGTGGAGACGAAGGTCTTGCCAGTCATTTGGGCAGTTTTTTTTGAAGTCATTGGAATTACGCTTCGGTGGAGACCATCCATGCTGCGGAGAGGCCTCGGGTAGTGACGAAAAATTGGTCTTTCGTGCTTGAATTGCTACATTTGTTAGTATAGGGACAAATGCATATATGACATTCATGATGATGGATGCATGCATAGAACCGAGATGATTCGCATGCTATGAGGCAAGTATAAAAGCGTTACTCCATATGTTCAAAACTACAACTAATTATTGTATTTAAGCGTGCAGTTTTTTCTAGGATGAGTTCTTTTAGTTGATTTGGGCAAGCATGAGCCTATCTTTTGACAAGGAAGTTTTCTATTATGATTTGCAATCTCTTAGGGTCGTTTCTATTGATTCATGTTTTGTGCATGCTACATGAGCCCTGGGGAGATTTTTGTGGGGATGCATGGTGGTGAGAGGGTTTGTATGTATTGTGGACTGTTTGGGACAAGTTTTAAGTAAGTGGGGTGATATCCTTTGGTTATGGACTGAACTGCAGGTCGTTGATGAGGTCTTGTTGTAGGTCAATAGTATCATGCGGACCTCAATTCTGATCTTGTGGTGAAATTGGATTTGAACCCCGGGTCTCAATTGAAATTTCCCTCTCAATCTCAGACATTTGAAGCTAATGCGGACAGGTTCAAAAGTAATCCATCCACCCAAATTAGTGAACCCTCCTTTACTCGAGTTAGTTGTGACTTGACCAAAACCTTGTTCGAAGAATGAGTTGGCAAAATGCTAATGCGAGGAGAACCCAGTTCTCAAATTCTGATGATACAGGAAGTTCCCATGTGCCAAGCTCTAAGGTTAGAAGTAGGAGCGACGGCTTACGGTTGGTTGTAAGCTCTCTCAAATTAAGCCCCGGAACTGACCATAGCATGTAGATCCGGATAGGTAAAGGGACATTCTCAAATGAGGCTTCAAGCATGATTGGAAAATATCCTACTGTCCTTCCTCGGAAGGAGGAATTGCCATCTCACTCAGCTTAAGGTTCCAATGCTTGTAAAAGTCCCCAATAATCTCATCGGGACGTTATACAGTCGTCTGCAAGTCTATCCGGTTTGTTTCCCATTCCAAATTGGCTTTGTACCTCTCGGTAAAAGCATTAGTGATCTGTTCCCAAGTAGCCCTAGCCTCAGGCTTTAACCGAAAGAACCGTTTAGAGCGCCCAGGTTTTTAAGGAAAGACTGAAGTAGTCAGCTAACTGCTGATTCATACATCCTTTGGCTTTTATGGCTAGGGTATAAGTATCCAGGTGGATCTTAGGACATGCCATTTCGTCAAACAACTCAAGGTTGGGCATCACGAACTTGTGAGGTAGAGGCACAATGGAGTTGGGATCTGTGGGTCGGAGAGCGGCCTTCTTTCCTATCACTCAGCAAGCTGCGCTTTCACTTCTTTCTGTTGTTCCATGAACCGGGCAAGTTGAGGGTCCAATGGCGAAGCCGTGATGCTCGGGCCGGCGGCAGAGCTAAAGAAAGGATTCGCCATGGGCGGCACACTAATGGAAGGGATGGCCGAACCTGGGACGTAAGTGTAAACATGTCCTTGGCCTAAGTTACCCTGAGGAGGGTAAGTAGAACCCTGAGCATAAGGATTGAGCCCGAAGATATAATGCTGATTCCCTGTAGGAAAGAAGGGTAGAGGCAAACCTGAGGTGGCCGGGTAGCCCAGGGCCAGGCTCAAAGTGTAGTTTAAAGGAGGGCTGAGACTCCTGATTCTAAATTGCACTTCTGTCCAGAGTAGCAGATTAAAACTCGGAGGGTACTGTGGATAGGATGAGCCGAATGAGACGGGAATAGAGGTTTACTATCCCGTAGGGGCTATCATGAATGGATTTTGTGAGACTTGTGCCATGCCGGGGGCTGGCTGTCCTGAACTGGGTTGCTGTTGAGATGTCCCAAACTGCTGGAGTGGAGAAGTTCCAAACTGATCCATAGTTGACTGCCGTCCCAAACCCAACTGAGAAGTCATACCAAGTTGCTTAACTGATAAGCCCCTAACTAATCTGTACCAATCTGCTGAGGCATGCCAAACAGTTGCGACATACCGACCTGGCCCCGACTACGTTAAGGCATACCATACTGGCCCTAATCGGACTGAAGTCAATTCGTTCCCCCAAACGACTGTCCCGGACCAAACTGTGAAGGTATACCAGACTGACGCTGAGAGGATGGTTGATTCATAGGTTGAGAAGAATGTGGCCCGGTGGAGGTTCCATATAAGGAAGGTGGTGGCATTCGGCGGTAGTTTATCTGACCAAGAGAGGGATGGGGATCCTCTTCCTCTTCTACCATGAAAGTCCCATCGGGGTTGAGGGAAATCGTTAAATGATCATCGAAACATCATTTTGATTGGTACAAAGGGTTTTATGGACTCGGATTCCACTGTTAGCCATAAAATCATAATGAATCTCTGGTTGTGGTTAAAATTTCATCCTTAACCTTGGACATCAAAGAACAACATTTGACAAGCCCATAACCATAATTCCAAAGTGACCAATATGGCGATCAAATCTCCCTTTGCTTGGCGAAGCCTTGGTCTGAAGAGATGTGTTGGCGAAGTCTCGATTTTGAAGAAGTGACTTGGTAAAGCCTCAGTCTCATGATTGTGAATCTGACATAATTAGTGAGGCTTCAACCTGATAGGCATTGCAAACTGATCCTGAAATGAGTCTGAACAAAGACCCAATCCATCTTGTAGCAAAGTGAAGAAACCAACGTGGACCCAAAAGTGACTAAAGGAGCCGCCCATCAAAAGAAACGACTTGACGAAAGTCCCACCTTAAAAAGTCCAATGCAGCTCTAATGCAAATTGAATTGTCATATAGCAAAAGAGGCAACCCATCCTTCTATATTTACTTTATTATTTTCTTTAGCCAATTGGTCAACCGGAAGAAAATGTAAAAGAAATAAAATTTAGAAATGTATACCTGCAGGGGCATATTTTCAAAAAGTGGGGACGAATCCCCGATTTGTGTTACTTGATGGCCTCAATTGATGAAGGCGCAAAAGAACTCGCTTTGGGTTCGATTCTTTTGAGAGAACATAAGTGTAGAAAGGTTTGTAAATGTGTATGAAAGCGCGTGCTGACAGAAAATCAGTGTTTAGCTCTATTTTTCCTATAATGTAGAAAAAGAAGACTTGTCGAGACATTTGAAAACATATTTTATTCAAAATGATCACAAGATTGCTTAAAACCCTTTATTAATGCTCGTGTTATTCAACCCCTAATCTCGATATGAACAAACATTTAGATTAATTATGAGGAGAAAGTCGACCAATACCAAGAATCAAAGTTGGTGAATTGTGAAGAAAGATTGTGTATATGAGAGGCCATTGATGAGACCGAATTTATGAAATTTGAATGTGTTTATGACCGGACCATTTCTGGTTGCCTACGTTCCCCTTAGTATAAGGAGCTCAGGTCGCCGTAGTTCGGGTTTGAACTATGTTCAGCTTTGGGAAAGGGTATGAATATTTGTGGTCCCTTTGGTGAAAAGCCTCGGATAGGAAGGTTGGATGATGAGGCACGGACCTTGAGATGATTCCTTGACAAGTCATTTTTTACGGCTACTTCCATGATTCCATTGCTTCTTGATCGTCGTATTTCATCGGGGGAGAAAGAATTTGAATACAATTTAAGGGCTTATGATATACTTTTTCCCTTGCTTTAACTACTCCCTTGTTGTCAACAACTTCCGTTCTTCTGGCTTTAATTTTGCCCATCTGTCAAGTTTCCGATCGGCGGCGCTGGGTCCATGGCTTCATTTTTTTTGAAGTTCTTGCTTGAACCCTTTTTTTTAAGTTCCTGCTTGAACTTTTTTTTTTAAGTTCTTGCTTGAACTTTTTTTTTTTTTAAAATTTTTTGCTTGAACCTCTTTTTTTTTTTTTTTTTTTTTGAAGTTCTTGCTTGAACTCTTTTTTTTTTAAGTTCTTGCTTGAACCTTTTTTTTAAGCATTTGAGGACGAAGGCAAGCCCCTGCTTGAACTTTCTTGATGCACATGAGGTCGAAGGCAAGCCCTTATGTTGTTGTCATCAGGAGGTTGATCTTTTAATGCTGAATGACCATTTGTTGTTCCTTGATGTTGCCGCTGTCGTTGACTTGGTCAAGGTGATGGTGGGGACATGATTTGAAAAGTGTATGACTTTATGGAGGCCTTTGTGGGGTAAGGAAAGTGTATAGGGAGGGCATTAGTTGACTTTCTCACACCAATTAGTTAAAATCTTAATCATTTCAAGAGATTATTTGTTGAGAAATGCAAGTGATCATTTAAAATAAAACCATTTCATTAAATGTAATGTAGGTGTGCAAATAATGCCTCGAGTCTAGCGAGAAAAGAAAAAAGACTTACATAAAAGTTAAACATTTAACTACTATGTCCAAAATGAACTAAAACAACAAATGTCCTAGAAGGACTTAGACGAAAGAGAAAAATACTAGAACCAACGAAGGTTGACTAAAAGACTGTTTTAATAGTTTAATTTAATATAAGGTTAGGTAGCCCCTGGCCCAGCTACTCTTCATTGTTGGACCGCCAGGCGCTTGAATGAATGCTCGCCGAAAAAAATAAAATTTTGAGAGTCGCCACGCCATTTTAAAGGAAACATTGAAAACCTTTTTGAAAAGAGAATTTGGGTTCGGGGGTCAGGTTACGTGTTGGGAAGAACCGAGAGTTCACCCAACACGCCTCGTTCATAAACGAGTCTTTCTATGTTCAACATTCAAAACATCCAAACGTGTGTGCAAAATGTGTGAGACAAGATATGTGATAAAATCCGACGTTTGACATTCAACGCTCCTTTCTTAAAAGTGAACATTTGACACTTAAGATAAACAGTTAAAATCAGCATTCACGCCACTTTTCCTTAAACTTCAAAATCAGTTTGTCATTCAAACGCTCGCCTTTTCAAAAGGAATCACCTAATCAACGTTTGACATTCAAACCAAGATTAAGCTTGTCATTCAAGCCCCCATTTCAAAAATATTTAACACACACACACATGCACACGATTTCGAGAAAGGTAGAAAGACTCGTCATACGAGGCGTTTCGGGTGATCTCAATATACTCTTCCCGAAACGTAACGTGACCTCCGAACCTAACAATCTCTGGTACTCAAAAAGCCTTTTACTCGTTTTTGCTGCCAATAAAAATGACTCCCCGTTTTCAAAAAATCCTTTTCCTAAGTTTTTGCTACCAATAAAAACGACACCTTTTTCAAACAATAGCCGTTTCTCAACGTTTGGGCTCAAAATACAAAAACCGCGTGGCGACTCCTCTCCTTCCCGAAAAGCGAGGTCTCAGACACCAACCCTCCGCGAAAGACAACCGCTTTGCTCGCGCGAATCTGGGTAATTTCACCAGCAGAGTCGCCACTGAATGAACGCTCGCCGAAAAAAAATATTTTTTTGAGAGTCGCCACGCTGTTTTAAAGGAAACATTGAAAACCTTTTTGAAAAGAGAATTTGGGTTCGGGAGTCAGGTTACGTGTTGGGAAGAATCGAGAGTTCACCCAACATGCCTCGTTCGTAAACGAGTCTTTCTATGTTCAACATTCAAAACATCCAAACGTGTGTGCAAAATGTGTGAGACAAGATATGTGATAAAATGCATTTTAATGCTTTGTTTTATTGCTCAACTGAGGGAAGATACATCTTGTGAACCATTTACCATGGGAGGCCACATCCCAATTACAGATCTCAAGAACAGATTACAACTGAAACAGGGATTTCTGCAAAGGGCTACTTGTGTCGCGTGACACAGGACTCCACATGTCCAGTTGTGTCGCGTGACACAGGTTACCGATCTGCAGGAACCTTACAATTTAAAATACAGAATGAACAGATATCAATCCAGATCGAGTTAGAACATCATCTCAACTCAGAAAACAATGAATCAACCACGAATCGACCAAAGGGGTGTGGATATGGGGAGATCCACACTCCCTTGATGAACAAGCAACAAATATGATCCAAATTACATCATGAACATCAATTAAACCAAGCAAATCGAATTAAACCGAGAGATGGCAATTGCCACTTGATAATTAAAGCAGATGGAGCTTAATTATCAAGTGGATGAATAGAAATCGAAATGAACTATGCAAAGTAGCAAATATGAGAGAGAGAAGGAGGGAGGGAGGGGTTACCCTTGTAGATCCACAATTCTACACTATGTTCAGTGTAGAACCCTTCAAAATAGCTTCAGATGGTAATTCGAACACAGTAGGAGCTTCTGGGCTTAGATCTTCAATGGTGTGTATGAAGTATGGAGGTAGATGGGTAAGATGTGTATGGGAGATGAGGGAATTGAAGGGAATTGGTGTAGGTTTGTGTGGAAGGAGGAGAGAGACGAGCATCTGGGGGAATTGGTGTAGGATCCAGATATGAGAGGGGTAGGGTCTTATTTATAGGCTGCTGATGATGGGCAAGTTATGTTGCACGACCTTTTGCTTCCACTTTCCGTGGCTAGAGATGTCGCACGACTAAGCAAGCCAATAACCGTTTCTGGCGCCAAAGACCTGGTTCTGGAACATTCCAAGCTAATGCCCAATAGGTCCAAACTGAATAATACCTTATAGGTCCTTTTGCCTGAGGAAAATACTTAAAAGTACTTCCTTCGCAAGAAACTTATAAAAAGTTTCCAGAAGTCTCGAAATGGATCGGGAATTTACCAAAACACCCCTAATGCGATTTTATCATATTAAAATGCACCTATAAAGGGTCGCGAATTGGATTGGCGTACTCACAGCGCTCAAGCTTTTCCATCTTCAATTGGTGCTTGGATCGCAGACCTTAAGATTGCGTAGTCATGTGTGACGCGACTTCATGGAGGAAGAGATTTTAGGTCGAGGAGGCTTATTCGAGTAGAGGACATAGTAATCAAATTTTCCCAAAGGTTCCCCGAGTGTCCCTACACTGGCATCACCGGCTTCAAACCTTTCTTTCAACTTTTGCTGGGAGGAGGATTTTCCTTTCATTCTTGGGGGACAGTCTTCATTTATGTCATCTTGGAAATCCTGGTCTAGGCAAGCGGGGCAGTCACAGACAACCCACCTAATGTGCTTGACAGTCCGTAGTGAGCTCGGGACCTTGAGATATCGGCTCGGTAAGTCCTTCCCTGGCGGGCATTGGGACTTCAGGTTGTGGCTACGGTGCCCGGAGGCAAAAGATTGGATTCCGGGGGATAATGAGAGACGTTAGGAGCTGAGGGAGCAGGCACGCCTTTGTTTTTCACGGGAGCCTGAATCGGTCGAGGGATTGTCATTGTTCTGAAATGACACATGGCATCTTCGATCCAGGCCTGCTGCTCATCTTGGCGTTTCTTTAGAGCCCTGACAGCTAGCCATACTTCTTCCATCGTCCGGAAGCTTCCCGGGAGCAAAGTCCCATTTCCTCTATTGTTATCTGTTCGGACCGCTTGTGAGGCGGCGGGAGCTGCTTGACCGAAAGAGTCGTTGCTTTGTTGGGTTGTGTTCCCATTGGTTGACTGATGTCCCTGATGGATGTAGTTGGCAGTGGTGTCTTTTCCTTTGCCAAGAGTCGGTGCAGGGTTTGATGTAGTTGCTGCTCTTTATTGGTAAGATGGAACTGTGCTCGGGGCTGGCTTTTCCTTCAGGTCTTTCTCGAATTAGGGACCCGTGTTGACCATGGCATGGGGATCGGGATATAAGTTATGGCTGACTGATGCTTTTGCTGATGGCTTCAGACTTCATGATTTCGGAAAGCTTCTGACTCTGTTCCTTGTACAGTTCTCCCATAGTTTTGTCCGCCTTTTGCTCAGCCAATATAACCACATGCGGGTCAATAGAAACCTTTGGATTGCTGGAACCTGTAACCAAAGGTCCAATGTCGGAGGGAACCATGATAGGGGGTTGGACAAACAGGCTTTGAGGGAACGGAGCATAATTCAGTGGGTACTGTGGAAATTGAGGGATTTGAGGCCATGAATAAGCTGGAGCAAATGCAGGCTGTCCGAAGTAATGGGCCGAAAAAGTCATGGGGGCGAAACCAATTGAATTCTGAGCATATTGATAAAAAGAAGTGAACCTGAGAGAATTTTGATGGTTATTTGAATCTATCCGGGACTGCGCTGGTTGTATTGAGTGAAAGGGGTAGGACCAGCTTCAAACCTTTCTGTTCGGACCGCTTGTGAGGCGTCGGGAGCTGCTTGACCTGTACTATTCTTAGGAGGAATACCCGACTGCTGCTGAGGGGCGCTGAACTGACCCATGCCTGACTGCTTTCCTATATAAAAGTGTGGCGGCGGCATTTCGAACTATTGCTGCGGCATTCTGAACTGTTGCTGGGAAGATCCAAACTGATCTGTACCCGACTGCGGAAGCATCCCGACTTGCTGCTGCATTCCAAGGTGCCCCCAGCCATGAGAAGACATGCCGTACTGACTTTGTCCCCACTGAGGAACAACGAAATGGCTTATCCCACCGGACTGCATGGGCATACTGGACTGTGGCTGAGGGGCTGACTGACCCATAGGTTGAGGAGCATGGGCCCCGGTAGTGATCCCATAGGAGGCTGGTAGTGGTATCCTGGTATAGTCAGGGCCACTGAGAGTAGGATTAGGGGCCTCTTCATCCTCCACGGTGAAAGTGCCAGAGGGATTGAGAATGGCTGCTAAATCCTGACTCCTGGTAGCCTCCAGAAGGCTATTCATCTGAGCTTCCTGTCGCAGTCTCATCTGCTCTACCAACTGATTCCATTCTTGTTCTGTCTGAGGAGTCTCGGGAGGCGGAGTGGTATTATCCCCATTATTCCCAGCTGATGCGGACATTCTGAAAGCCAGAGTTGAAGCAAATGACAAAGCCGACGATGTGCTCGGTTCTTCCCAACTGACCAAACGGTGACCCGATATCCGAATCCAAGCCTTGCGAGGTGCTGCGGGAGGAAGATACAGGGGAGGTTCAGATTTTTAGGCTTGGAAAACGGTAGGTGTTTGGGCTCAGGGCTCATGCAACATGCAATTATTTGTTTGAATTTACTTAAAACGCCTTTTCTCGAATCCTAGGTGGTTGGAAAAGATTGCTCTTTTTTTTTAAACTACTCTAAATCATGGATTAGTGGGACCCACTACTATGCCTATAGACCCCTCAACCTGTAACCTCAAACAAGGGTTCCATAGGGCAAGCAGGTCCCACCGACCGAAAAAGGAAACGAGCCTAAGGTCTGGCGGGTCATGAAGTCTTAACGCGCACTTGATGCAAATTACGGGCAATGCCAACGTCGAGGGTCAAGATCTAGTTAAGCTATCTGAAAAAAAGCCGACATGACCTTGACTGATAAGTGTCCACGATGGATCTTGACTCGTCGTTGATTAAGCAGTAATTAGACATGGACTAGGCGTTAATCCCTGATGACTCGATGTCACATCGGGGGCCGGTGCATAAGCCGTGCGGGTCAAAGTCAAAGTCAAAGCGCCAGTCAAGATCGAGTCAAAGTTCATGACGAAAAACCAGCATGACCTCGCCTGATTTAGGTCTACGAAGGATCTTGACTCGGCATGTTGACTGGGGTTTGACCAACACGAGTATAACACGGCATGACACCGATTAAACCCAAAAACTAACCAAGTCTCGGACAAAAATGTGTGTCACGAACAAGGGAAGGGTAGACACGAGGGTAAACCAATGCCGGTTTGGGTCATCCCGAGCTCGCACCGAGAGGCGTAGTAAGGCCCGGGTTGCTACTGAGATTTCCCGGGTTAAGGACATAGTGTGCAGTGTACGGTCAAAGTGCGCGTAGTGTGCGGCAGTCTAAATTCCTTTTTGAGTAAAAAGAGGGATTTTCAAATGTATCGTAAAGGAATGATGCATGGGAAAGATTTTGAAAATAATTTATTTTGAAAATATTTTCGAAAACGTTTTAAAAGCATGTAAGCACATAAGAGTTGATCAATCAAAGGGAGGACCGCCCCTCTTTTCAAACATCACAAGTCCACGGTCCAACAGTAAAACTTTGACTTTTCCGACACGGTCAAAGCAATAGCAATATACCATAGCAAGGCCAATATGTACAAGGAAACACACTTAAAACACAAAGTTCAAGTAATGGGACAGAAGCTCGACCCACGAAAGCTAAAAAAAGACATGTTTTTTTTTTGAAAAACAAGTTTTAAAGCTTAGTCCCCAGCGGAGTCGCCACTGTGGTAAACCCCGATCAGATTTGGCGCCCGACAAGTTGGAGTTTGAAATGATTTTTGGGATTGGGTCAATCTTAGTGGACTTAAAAATAAACAGAGTCGCCACGCCATTTTAGTTTATGGCCAAAACTTTGAAAAATGCCTAAAAGTAGAGAAATGAGTTCGGAGGTCACGTTACACTCCGGGAAGAACATTTGACGTTCATCCGGAATGCCTCGTAAGGCGAGTCTTCCAAATTTGAAACAATATATGTGTGTGTGTGTGTGTTTAGAAAAGGTTTGACTTAAAGGACTTTTTGGAAATAAAATAAATCTGCTGAACTGGACTGAAAAATGGTTTTAAAGCAGTGCTGAAACTGAAAAAACAGCAGAAACTGAGAATTGTATGCAGATGACAATATCATCCGCATGGATGAAATAGATGTACAATAACATTCGCGCGGATCACCCTGCAACTTAATTTTTTTTACAATTTTCTAGTCTGTTTCTGTAATTTCCAGAAAGTTAACTGGATTTACAGAGTTTAACTGGTACTGTAACTGAAAAAACAGTAAAGCAAGGAATGTTTGGATTTTGGCATCCATGCTTCTCCTCTCTTTCCCTAGGCTTTGATTAGTATCTCACTAATTATGTTTAGTGATGATCAAGCTAGATCAAGCCATCCTGGGGGTACATTAGGACTTGAAAGCATGTCATTTGCAAGGGGAAGGGGGATTTAGCATGAAAGTAATTAGTTAATAAGCAAAGATTGTAGGAAATGCTTAGAATGAAAAGATTAGGTCAAGATGTATCAACTTTAGAGTAAGATCTCTAAGGTGGTCATAAGAATGACCATCCTTGAGATCTATGCTCAAGTGTATCTCTTACATCTTTGTTTGACCAACATGTAAGTCTAGATGATATTCATCCATTGAATGGTTTCCAAGGTGAGAATCTTAGACTAGGAAAGGGGACATTTCAAGAAAGTAAGCAATATAGACCATTTAAGATGATCATCTATGGAGATTGGTTCCAAGATGACCACATTTTAGGTCAAATAAGAAGGTAAAGACTAGTAAGGTAAAAGGGAACATGGGAGATGACATGAAAGTAAGAGGGATATAGATATCTTTAGAAGATCATCCATGGAAATGGATTCCATGGAGATCCTCAGGGATCCAAGGACAAAAGAGGAAAGGGGTTGAATAATAAGTAAGCAAACAAGATTACATCATTTAGATATGAATTGGATGCATGAATAAAGAAGGTTTAGGTAGGGAGAATGAGGGTTTACCAATGATTACACCATATATTCTTCTATTAGTGTTTGGGGCTTGAGGAGTTTAAGGCTTAGGTATGATTTTGTGTTGGATTTGTGTTTGATTTTGTGTTTGATTTTGTGTTTGATTTGTGTAGTGTGAGTGTTTAAGGCCATTTTGAGGGCTAATTTCGACAGAATAACAGTAGGGAAGTGTACTGTTGCTGCTGAAAATGAAGGAGAAGGGCTC
Organism: Adenophora triphylla var. japonica; assembly: GCA_022495995.1. Taxonomy (NCBI): domain Eukaryota; kingdom Viridiplantae; phylum Streptophyta; class Magnoliopsida; order Asterales; family Campanulaceae; genus Adenophora; species Adenophora triphylla. The sequence continues at coordinate 124,890 of JAFEMH010005759.1, forward strand.
AATTTATAGGTTGGCCAGGGGTACAAAATCATCCGCGTGGATGATTTCGTCTCTACAAAATCATCAGCGAGGATGAAATCATCAGCGTGCCTGAACTGCAGAAAATCAGTTTTGGCATTTTCATATGATTGAGTTTGACCAGGGGACATCATTTCTAGCGAGATCCACCCCTTTTCCTTAATTCCCATAAGGTCCTTCCTCATCCAAATTGTCTTAAATAATGCCCAAAATCCCCCTAAATGATTATAAATCATTAAATTGTGCTGACGGAACACTAATGACCCAGATTGGGGCACTTACAGTATCCCTATCAACTGCTTAGTCGGAATATGTTGCTATTGGCAATTGTTGTTCTCAACTTCTTTGGAAGAATCAGATGATTAAGGATTATGTGCTTAAAAGTGATCTTTTAACCGTCTTTTGTGATAATCTAAGTGCCATATAAATATCAAAAAATATTGTTAACACTCTCGAACTAAACACATAGATATTAGACATCATTTAATTCGTGATCTTGTAGAGCAAAAAATTATTAGCTTAAAATCTATAAGTACCGAAAACAATTGGCTAATATTTTCACCAAAGCCCTTGATTTTCAGAGATTTTCTACCCTACAAAAGTCTCTGAGTATGTGTGTCATCTGATGGTGTGACCCCTAGTTTGGTCACATCAGAGTCTACACCTGTACATTTTTATTCTAACAAAAATAAATTAAAATGCATGCATGTCAGTTTTAATCTTCCACTATATGTCTTAGTGTGGTCACTTGAATCTCACCCTTGAACTGTCTCCTCTTTTAATTGTGAATTTCTCTTAAGTATGCTAACTTATGTTGATACACAATTCATCCTATTGGATGTCTCTTGTTGGGTACCAATCTAAGGGAAACAACTGCTCCACCTCTGTCATGAAGTCATTTCAATGTGATCAAATGACATCAAGAGAAAGTTTGAGTCAAAATTGATAAGATCATTCGAATGAGGGCTATCCTTGGAAGTAAAGACTAGTGAAAGCTACCCACCAAATACTTTTCCACGTATAAAAAATGTGTGGGTGCATCCTATAGGCTAAGCAAGATAAGAAATAAATTCATATTTTTTCCTAGAGGAGATGAGTCCCCTGGTGGGATATCATCTTATGTCACACATATGCTAAGACATATACATTACATGCTTGTACATTCTACATCATTATCTTAGACATAACTTAGGTCAACCTGGTCATTGGTGAAAATATTGTACAAATGATTTTTATCTCTTCCTCATTTTTGTTAAAAAGTCTTCTGCTCAACAAAATTTTGAATTTTTAAATTCATCGTGATAATGTGTTTAGGGTAGTATATTCCGGGTCTTTGTGATTTTTTATGGTAGGTACATCTTTCACAAAGGAGAAAAAGGATTTGATTTATACAAGGATTGTTACATATTGATCCTTATCATCTAAGGAATTCAAAGAGGTTGAGATAAGTACCAAATCCGGGTTTCAAGGTAACACTTTTATACAAGGATTGTTACATATTGATCCTTATCATCTAAGGAATTCAAAGAGGTTGAGATAAGTACCAAATCCGGGTTTCAAGGTAACACTCCTATCCTAATTTCTCTTCATCAGCCTAAGAGTCCTTAATTGTCAAGGACTTTACTTCTCTATCTCCCTCATGCTATAACATCATAAATAGCACTCATCACATCTCTCTATCACCGCCTCCTTTTTTACATTAACCTCTCTGCTCCTTTGTGTTTGTCTCCATCTATCTTCTCCTCTTTCTCTCAATTAGGACTCCATAGCGTCACCGGCAAAGAATTCTACCTCTACAGCCTCTGGTTTATCACCACCATCGTCTTCGGTGGCTCGAATAGAAGTACAAGACCGAACAGTGGAGTTGTTCGTCGATACTGAAGCTACACCTGTTTCGATTTCACTCACTAGGGCTCATAATAACGTAATCGATGCTAATACTCTGATTGATCTAAGATCGATTGGAGCTCAAGCTAGTTTGGAAAAGGGGCCTAATTGGTCTCAACGTCAGAGAGGGTTCTCACCTCGAATGGAAGAGTATACCCCTAGGGTAAGGCAGAATATGGCTGAACCTGAATTTCTTGAAGTGGAAGATGAGGATTATGTGCCAAGATCTGCAACAAAAGGGAAAAAGAGGAAACCCTTTATTTCTCGCTCAAGCAGTCCATCTAAGAAGGTTGTTCCATCAAAATAGAGCAAGGCAACAAGTGATGCTGTCCCTCAGCGTTGGAAGTATGCGGCCCCTACAAAATCAAGTGAATCAGATGGACCCAATGTTAATGACTTTGAAATAGTACCCTGGAGCACTAGGGCTGAAGATATCAGTGAACTAAGGTCATCAACAGAGGAGATAGTGGACTCAGCAAGCCACGACATCAAGGACATATTTCCTCATATAGTGGTCATACCCAAGAACTTGACAACCACAAGAGCTACTACCATTACTTATCCACCTTCAACCACATCTAAAACCACTCCTGCTATCACATCAACAATTCCATCAGCTATTGGAACCCTTCCATCAGTTTGTGCTCCCCATGAAGAAGAGGATGACATTCCTATTTAGGCCTTGCTGAATCTGAAAAAGGCTAAAGGGAAGACCAGACAATCGAAGGTCCAGGCAAGTGGATCGATAGCTGATCAATCTCCTCATATGGAATCTAATGATGATGAAGCTAAGGATGAAACTTTTAGTCTAGGAAGGGAGGAACTGGAAACTGAGAAGGCTGATGCTAGTGAAGATGTAATGACACCAGCACCAACACCAAAGAAGAAAGCTGCCGAAAAAATCTCTCCACAGCAAGTTCAACGCCTTTGCCAAGTGAAATTACCCAATCCGTGGCCGAACGATGTCATCTTGCTTGCGTAGTTGGGAGGTGTTGCTGCGTTTGGAGGAGTCGCCATACCGTTTTGATTACGCCCAAAACATTGAGAAAAAGCATTTTTTTGTTTTGTTGTTGTGTGATGAGATTTTTGAGTTCGGAGGCCAGGTTATGCCTCAGAAAGAGAATAGTAGAGCTCACCCAAGTCGCCTCATATACAAGAGTCTTTCGATACCCCTTTTTCTTTAAAAGTTGTGTATGTGTGTATGTGCTTTTAAAAATGCATTTTGAAAATGATGTCTACATTGTATGCTATGTATTGAAATGAATTGAAATAGTTTGGGAGGGAGGCCTAACCAATGTTGGTTCGTGTCTATCTTTCGCTTGGGAATGTGTTTTAGTGTGAATAGTGCTCCGGGATGAACCGGAATTGCCTCGGGATGGACCGGTGTCTGCGGACAGAGCTTCGGCGTGATTCGGGATGTACCGGTGTCTGTGGACAGAGCTTCGGCGTGCCTCGGGATTGCTGTGTGGATTCGGGCAGAGGTTCGGCGTGCCTCGGGATTGCTAGGTGGATTCGGGCAGAGGTTCGGCGTGCCTCGGGATTGTTAGGTGAATTCGGGCAGAGGTTCGGCGTGCCTCGGGATTGTTAGTCTTCCACTTTCCAGAATCTCCAAAAAGATTTCTCAACTTGCATATCATTACCGGCAGGTCCTGGAACTTCTATTTTACTGCAGATTGGCTACTCAACAAATTTTGTACTTTAGTTCTTGAACTTTTGTAAATTTCGCTTAAGTCTCTAGAGTTCCAAAGTTTGCCATGTTTGATCTGTATTTTGCAATTTCCACCTGTTTAACTATGTCTTTAACAAAAACACTAAAACACACATTAAATACCAATAAACTCAAAGATTTCGCTACGAGTAAGTCTAAAAAAAACCTAAAAGATGAGTATAAAACTCATCCATCAAATACCCCCAAATTTACTCTTTGCTAGTTCTTGAGCAAATAACTAAAATATACTAAAGATAAAATTAAGCTACACTAGAACATGAATAAAACTAACTACTCACTTACTCTACCCCATAGTTAAATATGTTCCCACGTTTTTGTATTCACCTTGCATGAATCACATATTACCATGTGCCTCAGATAAAGTGACGTGAACAAACTCTAACAGTTGAAATCAATTAAGGCCCCACTCCAAAAAGGAAATAATCAAGTAATGAATATTTGTGGTGTAATGTGCATGCACTAACAAAAGTTACAAAGAGACCTGAATTACACCATAAAGTCAAGCATTAACCACTCTCTAATATATATGATGATAGTTGTCTACTAAGAACCAATATGCTTGCCTTTCATGACTCTCACCACTAATGGGGACCATGACCAACTAAAAGTCAATAAAGACTTAAATTAAGCTTGTAATGTCAGGTTAGGTTTCGAATTTACAAAGAAAAGGTGTAAGAATCGAAAGTCAAGAGAGTACAACCAAAATCTTCAAATTACTTCCCAATGATTTCTTTGAATCTCTTCTATACATTATTGCCCATTTCAAATCCTTTGAATTTTCACATTCCTTTTCCTTCTTTAGTTATATTCTCTTAATAGATACATGAAAAGTGTACATGCATAAATATGGGTTGTAAAAGGTGGATTAAGAAATGATTTTGAATGGGGGTCGTTGTGTGTTTAATGAGCACACACTATTCTTTTTCTGTCTAAATCCCAAAAGAGTTAACTAAGGAGAGTGTAAAACAGAGTAGCTGAGACACATATTTGTGACTATAAGAGAATGCGTACGTCATCCATTTAGTTGTTCACAATCCCAAAAAATCAGATTAGCATTCCTGAGAGTGTGACGTAGCACGGAAGCGATAGATTCGTGATTAGCGCACTAATCACAAGAGTTCTCAAGCGAAGAACCCTAGAAACACAATAACTGGAATCCACTAAGAAAAGAGAAAAACTCTTCAATTTAATTGATCAAAAACTGAGTTTAAACATAACCTAAAAGTGTTTAAATACTTTCCAAACCCTAAGACACAAGAATAAACCAATTATCAAAATACCCCAAGTTTTAATAGTCAAACACAGTAAAAACGGAATTGAAAAACAAAATTAGGAAACCAAATCACGCCGCGAGGCGCTCGCCTGGGAGAGTGCCAGGCGCTCGCCTGGAGCCCAGAATGTTCGCTACTTGTTGCTGTCTAATGAGGCGCTTGCCTGGAGGTCTTCAAGCGCCCGCCTCGGAGTCAGTAGCATTGATCATAATCTTCCCACCTTGAGGAGCCCGCTTGGGCCTAGCTGAGGCGCTCGCCTTGTTCCCCGAAGAACCACCTCCATTGAACCCCTGTGGGGCTGCCGCCTGGGTGAGATTGGGGCGCCCGCCTGGCTGTATTTGCCTTCGTCTCCTACATCAGTCTCCTCCACCCCCAAAGAACTCAACCCCGATCGAGTTCACATCTGGATAAAGGACTCCATCCGCGTGGTACTCATAGATATCCACAACATTGAACGTGTTTGAGATGTTCAAATCATCGAGAAGAGCTACCACATATGCATTATCATTAATCTTTCGGGTCACTTTGAAAGGTCCATACTTGCGGGGCTGCAGTTACTTGTAAGTACCAACAGGAAAACGCTCCTTTCGCAGGAACACCATAACATCATCACCAACTACGAAAATTTTTACCCGCTTCTTTTTGTCAGCAGCCGCCTTATTTTTCAACCCCGTAGCCTCTAGCTTAGCCTTGACCGCTTCCTTGACAGCTTGCACCTCCTTGGCCATATTTTCAGCAGCTTGACTCACCCCACGCCCGTTAGGTAACGGCACCAAATCCACTACATGCCTAGGAACAGATATATAAACCAAGGAAAAAGGTGACTTCCCTGTCACTGAATGTACTGCACTGTTATAAGCAAACTCCACCTGTGGTAAAGCTAGATCCCACTATTTTGGCTTGTCCCCACAAACACTCCTAATCATGTTTCCCAAAGTCCGGTTAGTGACCTCCGTCTGTCCGTCTGTATGCGGATGAGCCGTAGAATTCCTATTCAGCGAAGTGCCGAACATGCGCCATAAAGTGAGCCAGAAGTGGCTTAGAAACTTGGTGTCCCTGTCTGAGGTAATGGACCTAGGAACTCCATGAAGTCGCACAATCTCCCTGAAAAATAACTTCGCAATATTGGATGCATCCGCCGTCTTCTTGCAAGCGATAAAATGGGACATCTTGGAAAATCGATCCACCACAACGAATACAGAATCCACACCCATCTGTGTACGAGGTAAACCCAAAACAAAATCCATGGACAAATCTAGCCAAATATCATCAGGGACAGGTAGAGGTAAATAGAGACCAGTATTTTGAGACTGACCTTTAGAAACCTGACAAACATAGCATCTCCGAGCAATCGAACTCGCGTCCTTCCTCAGATGAGGCCAGAAATAACGCTCCTCCAAACCTGCGTTAGTCTTGTCTCATCCTATATGTCCACTAAGACCCCCACCGTGTAAGTCACGAATCAGCTTCTCCCGTAGGGAAGAAATAGGAATGCACAACCGATCCCCCTTAAACCGAAAACCATCTCAGACATGAAAATCTGCACTCGGATGCTTGCCCATGCACTTCAACCATATCTCCATAAAATCTGCATCCTCCTCATACAAGTCCTTCAGCAAGTTGAAGCCCACAACCTCCTGAGATAAAGTAATCAACAAAGAAGCCCTCCTGCTCAAAGCATCTGTGACTTTGTTCTGAACTCCCGACTTGTGTTGAATAATGAAAGGGAACTTCTGCAAATAACTAACCCAGCGAGCATGCATCTTGTTTATCACCTTCTGACTATGCAAGAACTTCAAGGCAAGATGATCAGAAAACAGAACAAACTCCCTTTAAACTAGATAATGCTCCCACTGTCGCAAGGCCCGAAAAACTGCATAAAATTCCTGATCATAAGTACTCCATTTCCGAGGAGCCTCACTCAACTTCTCACTGAAGAAAGCCACCAGACACTTTTCTTGTGAGAGAACAGCCCCAATTCCCCTCCACTAGCATCACACTCCACCTGAAAGATTTTGTCAAAATCTGGTAAGGCAAGAACTGGTGCGGTGCAAAGCTTCTCCTTGATGAGGGCAAAACTCTGATCTTGCTCCAAGCCCCACTGAAACTTCCCCTTCTTCAGGCACTCGGTAATAGGTACAGTAATAGTGCTGAAATCGCGCACAAACCTCCTGTAAAAGGTAGCCAAGCCATGGAAACTACGCACCTCTGTAACTGATTGTAAAACCGGCCAATCCCTTATTGCCCTCACCTTCTCCTCATCAACATGAATCCCATCCTCACCAGCAACAAATCTCAGAAAAAGCAACTTGTTGGTGCAGAATATACACTTCTTAAGATTGATATACAATTGATTATCTTTCAGAACCTGCAACACTTGTCTAAGATGTTCCAAATGCGCAGTTCTATCTTTACTATAAATCAGGATATCATCAAAGTAAACTACCACAAAAGAGCCAATAAAAGGTCAGAATACCTGATTCATCAGCCTCATGAAAGTTCTAGGGGCATTAGATAACCCGAATGGCATGACCAACCACTCATAAAGACCATCCTTGCTCTTAAAAGCTGTCTTCCACTCATCCCCAGGTCTGATCCGAATCTTATGATACCCGCTGCGCAAGTACAACTTCGTAAACAACTTAGAATCGGATAACTCATCAAGCATGTCCTCTAAAAGAGGGATAGGAAATCTGTACTTGATGGTGATCTTGTTGATGGCCCTGCTATCAACACACATACGCCACTGATTTCCATTCTTTGGCACAAGAAGGACAGGTACTGCACATGGACTTATAATCTCCATGATAAACCCCTTCTGCATCAAATCTTCAATCTGCTCTCTAAGTATCTCATTCTCCTTAGGGCTCATGCGATAATGTGGAAGGTTTGGCAGACTAGCTCCCGGAATCAAGTCAATCTAATGCTGAATGTCCCTCATAGGAGGGAGTTCGTTAGGCAACTCGTCAGCAAGCAACTCCGGAAAACCTGACAGAAGTTGATCAATATCCCGCGGCATCCCGATCTTCACACTAACAGAACCCAACAACCCTTTAACCACTATCGGACAAAAGTACTCGACCTCTTCAATAGCTGCTATCAGATCCTTCTCATTCTGTATAAGCATCAAACCGGCTTCTCCTTCTCCACCCATTTCTCAAAACGCAATACAAGAGCTATAGCAATTTTATGTTTATTCCAAGTGAACATCAATACATTATCCTTACCCCGATAAGTAATATCATGGTCAAACTACCAAGGGCGACCAAGCAGTATATGACATATGTCCATACTCAGAACATCACAAACGACCTCCTCCTTATAATGTTTGCCAATGGAAATAGGGACCCTACAAGTTCGTGTTACTCGGTGTTCCGAACCTTTATTCACCCATCCCAAACTATAAGGACTATCATGAGGTTCAGTCGTTAAACCTAGAAATTCAACCAATTTCTGCGAAACAAGATTTTCAGTACACCCATTATCAATAATCATATTACATACCTTGTTCTTAACAGAATAGTGTGCTCGCAACAGATTCTTCCGTTGGCCCTCATCCTTAGAAGAAAGTAACATATGTTGAAGCACGCACCCAACCCTCTCATCAGACTCCTCTTTCGCAAACTCAACTCCTTCATACTCATTGACTTCGGACTCTTCCTCTTCGTACTCATGCAAAACTGCAGCAGTCCTCTGAGTGGGGAAAACGTTCGACCTGTGACCATGTCCCTGACAACGAAAACACTTATCCCCTGTTGGCTTGGCATACAGATTTGCTATTTTCTGTGCTGGATCATTGTTCACTGCGCTACTACTAGCATTGACTGTACTCTTGGCCTGCGAAACTGGGTCTTTATCAACTACTGCTTCAGAACTACATTGCTGTAGAAACCTGGGAAAAGGGGTAAAGATTTTTGCGCTCGACTTCTCCATAAGTTCAGCTTTTGACGCCAGAGTGGTAGCATCCATTAAAGTCCACACCTGATGCAAACCCATCTTTTCTTGTATCGAACCCTTCAACCCATTAATGTAACGGGCAATCCTCTAATCTTCGGTCTCCTCAACTCTAACCCATGCAGTATACCTCTGAAATTCAGTAGTGTATTCATCAACTGTTCTTTACCCTGCACACAATTGAGATACAACTTATACAAAGTCTGCTCATAATCTGTCGGTAAAAATCATTCCGAAATCAACTGCTTCATACGCCTCCAGGTTTTAACTGGCCCCTTCCCTTGTCGTCGCCTCTGAGCAACATGTTTTTCCCACCAAACTGCAACAATACTCTTCAATCGGATCGCCACCATCTTGACCTGTTTATTCGTAGGCACCTCCATAACCTCGAAGAAACGATCAACGTCATTCTGCCAATCAAGAAAATCTTCAATTCCCATGGTTCCATAGAATAACGATATATCAACCTTAATCCTATAATCCTGGCGGTGTCGATTACCACCCTGCACCGGTTCATCATCACTATCAACCTCAGCATCGGAATTGGAACTAGAACCTCTTCATCCCTATTTTTGACCCTCCTAGGGCGTCGGCCTTATTCAATACCCATGTATCTCTCACCACCACGGTTACGATTAGCACGAGCGTTTGGACCCTGTTGAGTAGCCTTGAACGCCTCCATCCGTGTTGTCAACGTAGCCATAGCGGTGGCTAGCCCCTCGAATTTTGGTCTTGTTACTTGATCCCCTATAACGAATCAGTGATGAAAGACAGGATAAAGCCTGCTCTGATACCAACTGACGCAGCATGGAAGCGATAGATTCGTGATTAGCGCACTAATCACAAGAGTTCTCAAGCGAAAAATCCTAGAAACACAATAACTGGAATCCACCAAGAAAAGAGAAAAACTCTTCAATTTAATTGATCAAAAACTGAGTTTAAACATATCCTAAAAGTGTTTAAATACTTTTCAAACCCTAAGACACAAGAATAAACCAATTACCAAAATACCCCAAGTTTTAATAGTCAAACACAGTAAAAACGAAATTGAAAAACGAAATTAGGAAACCAAATCACGCCGCGAGGCGCCCGCCTCGGAGAGTGCCAGGTGCCCGCCAGGAGCCCAGAATGTTCGCTGCTTGTTGCTGTCTAATGAGGCGCTCGCCTGGAGGTCTTCAAGCGCCCGCCTCGGAGTCAGTAGCATTGATCGTAATCTTCCCACGTTGAGGCCCATGCTTGGGCCTAGCTGAGGCGCTCGCCTTGTTCCCGGAAGAACCACCTCCGTTGAACCCCTGTGGGGCGGCCGCCTGGGTGAGATTGGGGCGCCCGTCTGGGCTGTATTCGCCTTCGTCTCCTATATCAGAGTGCAATAGGTACCTAACTAGAGAGTGGTCATTCAAGAATCCCGGTGATTGAGTATAAAGCATATAATGCAAAATTAGGGAGACTCACACTCAATTACAACCTCGGGTTAAGCACACAAAAGAACCCAACATGTAAAGCAGTTCACAAGTGTTAACATTAACGAACATATCATCATTAGCGGGTCTTTAGGAGAAACAAGCAATCATGGGAGAACATATAGAATGTTAACAAAACTTTGACCGCACCGGAGCTGCCTATGTCCCTTCTAAAGCAGGCAAAAACCCACAGTAAAGGGCTTAAGTCACCATAGTTCGAACCTTTCAAAAAAAGGAACAAAGAAAGCTATATTTTTTAAAGGTTTTGTAAATAATCTAAAAAAATAGCAAATAAACAGATATGATCTAGCATGCAATACACTGCAGATGCTGCTCCTCCGTTAAAGATTGTGAGAGAAGTTATATCGATCTTTTGGCCTGGCTCCAAGTCTCTAGTCGCATCTATGTTCAACCCTGAGATCACCACCAACTCTGAGATGAGAATGGGGAAGATATATCTTTTGTTTCCCATTTTATTGGCGTGGCTAATGATTTCCTTCCGTATGATCAATCCGGTGTTGATTTTTCCTTTAGTCAAAACCACAAGCATCAATGCCACCCTTTTCCAGTTAACATTATTGAAATGAGAGGAGGGCATGATTCTTTCACATATAAACAAGTGCAATGCTGCCTTCTCAAAACTGAGTTTATTAGCCATCATAATGTTCCCCTTTTTGTACCATGTGGAGTTAATGTTCACCCCAGGAGAAGTGGACAGCAAGGGAAGATTCTCTAGAACCTTTGCTTTACCATCCATAACTTTCACCAATTTCTGAAAATCATAGTAATCCTCCTTCACCTGATCGGGCATGTCATAGAAATAATATCGGCACTAGAGCAGGGTACTTGTTTCCCTTCACAAAAGAATTGGGCGTATCCCCACTTTCATGAACATTGGCATAAAAATATCTCAACACTAATGTCGACCCCCTAATGCTTGGATTGGCGGCGAGTCGTTTCCACTTATACCACAAAAATATATCAGTCAATCCCACACTTAACCGATCAATTTCTCGTTCAAATCCATTTTTTATATAAGTACATCTAATCTAAACCATTAATTTATCTTAAATCAATGATGTGGTTGGTTCTCATTTTAAATAGACTTTCATCTGAGCATCCTCCTATATATATATATATATATGATAAAGATACATTGCAGTATGAGGCGCCCGCCTCACAGAGCACCATGCGCCCGCCTCATCCTGTCCAAACCACCCCTGAAGTTACTGCCTCTCATGCGGCCGCCTCCCTCAGCACCATGCGGCCGCCTCACACCAAGACCATCAGACAGACACACGGCAAGCGATGCTCTTCCACAACAAGCGATGCTCTTCCACTTACGTTCATAAATCTTGTTTAAATCAATGTATTGTTATCTACTCTTTGTATATAAATACCCAGTTGATCAATGAAATGAAATATCTTTTTCCAATACTTCTATATGGTATCAGAGCAAAATAAAGATCCAAATTTCTTTTTTCAACTAATCCTTGGTTTTCTCTTTCTCGCCATGGCCACTGCTGATCATACCCTCCTTCCCAATTCAAATTTGAACCCAATGTTCCTCTCATAGTCGTTTCCCTCTCCCACATTCTCAAACTAACCTCTACCAATTATCTCTCATGGAAAATCCAAATGGAAGCCACCCTCTTAGGCCATGACCTTCATAAATTCATTGATGGGTCTCACCCTGCTCCTCCCAAACATTTGCCAGCCACAAATCCCGCAGCCTCTACCACCACAGATGATGACACCCCTCCTACTCCAGTCACCAACACCACAACTGCCGAGCCTACCCCAAACCCAGCTTATGCTACCTGGTTCCGACAAGATAAGCTCATTCTTGGAGCCCTTGCTGGAACTCTCTCTCCCTCTCTCGTCCCTCTTATTTCTCAGTGCACCACATCCCTAGCCGCTTGGAAAACTTTAGCCAAAACCTACGCTAACCCTTCCAAAGGCCATCTTAAACAACTTAAGGACCGCCTCCGTTCCATAACCAAGGGTTCTCGCACAATCTCTGAATACATGCAAGACATAAAGTCGTGCACCGACCACCTTGCCTCCCTTGGTCGACCCCTAGATGATGATGATATAGTTGATCGTGTACTTGATCAACTAAATGATCCCGCTTATGAGAGTGTTGGCTTCAAAATCTGCTCAAAGAAATCCAGGTTCATCTTTCCAGCACTCCGGTAATTTATTGCGACAATATGGGCGCGACATATGTAGCTGCGAATCCGAGATTTCACTCCAAAATGAAACATCTCGGCTTGGATTATCATTTTGTTCGAGAAAATGTTCAAAGTCAGAATCTCCGTGTCACACACATCTCTGGAAGCGATCAATTGGCGGACATCCTGACTAAACCACTCCCTCGTGCCAAGTTTCAAGAGTTACTATCCAAGATTGGCCTTTCAAGATCGTCCATCTTGCAGGGGCGTGATAAAGATACATTGCAGTATGAGGCGCCCGCCTCACAGAGCACCATGCGCCCGCCTCATCCTGTCCAAACCACCCCTGAAGTTACTGCCTCTCATGCGGCCGCCTCCCTCAGCACCATGCGGCCGCCTCACACCAAGACCATCAGACAGACACACGGCAACTGATGCTCTTCCACAACAACTGATGCTCTTCCACTTCTGTTCATAAATCTTGTTTAAATCAATGTATTGTTATCTACTCTTTGTATATAAATACCCAGTTGATCAATGAAATGAAATATCTTTTTCCAATACTTCTATAATATATTCATTGTTATTATCATTCTTATAATATTTTCTTCTTCCAAATTTAATCCACACTTATTTTTTTTCTTTTCTCTCTCTCTCTCTCTCCCTCTCCCCCCCCCTCTCTTCACATTTTTCTTTCACAATCGACCTTATGTTGGAGTAAAAACCCACTTAGTAATAAAAATTTATAGCAGGCATACTAGTTACCGAAGTAACGCGCGATAGAGACGGTCAATCCGACAATGACTTATGCTATCTGTAAGTACCCAAATCTGGCTCATGCCTTTCGGTTAATTTCCCCGGCAATTTCGGTAAATTTCCCGGTAATTCCCCGGACTTTTCTAGAGTTCCGGAGCAATTCCGGAACTGTTCCAAACCTCTTAAGGGCTGAAGGGAATGCTTAGTAATTAAGAAACACGTTTTTCTTAATTACAAAAAGCTTGTAGAATTGCCACCTTGCATGATTCTAGAAACATGCTGAGTCATTGTGGATAATGCCGCACGGCTGCATTAGAAGAAGACTCCTAGCCGCACGGCTTCATTAGCCTTATCCAGACTGCCTATAAATAGAGCCCTCCTCTACCCATTTAAACACACAACAAGGAGAGCAATACCAGCATAAAAACACTCTCTAAATACTCCACGAAGATCAGAAAGTAGAAGGTGCCAAGAAGCCACCCCCTCCTCCTTGAAGCCTCCAAGAGTTGGCCCTACCGCTAGGCAAAACCCCAAGAAGAAGAGCCAACCACAATTGGTAACCTCTCACTCCCTTCCCTTGCATAATGCTTGTCCATATGATTTAATTGCTCATTGCATTCATAAATTGTCATTATCTTGCTTGGGACTTGGCATTTATCATTAAAGATCCTATCTTTATCATATCCCCTTCCCCCCTTTGCATCCTTTGCATGAAATAGGCATCATTTGCTCATAAAAATGTGATTTTTAGCATCCTTTGCTCATAAAAAATGTGATCTTTATGTTAAAGGTGCATCCTTTGCACCTAAAAGCCCCCATTTTACATCCAAAATGCATCATTTGCATATAAAAATCATATCTTTATAATAAAGGTGCATCCTTTGCACCTAAAACCCACTTACATGCATCCTTTGCATTAAAAATCATCTCTTTGCATGAACTTAGCATCCTTTGCTTTCAAAAATGAAATCTTTGTGCATCCTTTGCATAATAAATACTATTTTCCTCATAAAAATGCATCCTTTGCATAAAGATCACTTCTTTACATCAAAAATGCATCCTTTGCAAATCAAATGCATCCTTTGCAACCCAAAAATGTCATCTTTTCACTAAAAATGTCATTTTTACATGCATCCCCCATGTCCCCATTAGCAACCTTGGAACGGACCGGTGTAAAGATCCTATCTTTACATCATTTCCTCCATTAAAGGTTCTATAATTTCTTTAGAAAGGGATAAAACCTTGAACCTATATCTCCGATTATCACTTAAGACGAGCATGAAGCACATATATAAGCTCAATCGTCTTAAGGTGTAGGATTGATGGGCTAAGGACATTCCTTCCTAAAGAACCTCCTTTTGGACTATAAAAGAGAGTCCTTCTCTCGATCACGCAAGTCCCGAGGTTAAAAAGCGATGATCACAAGTCCAAGGTGAGGACGGGATCAAAATCCCGAATACATAAAATCCAAGGAATCCCGAGCGACAACCAATAAATGGTTTGTACGTCCGGAAGACAACTTGGGACATTCCCTCCCCTTTTATTCAAACACATGCACACAAAGAAAGCACGCAAGAAAGTACGATAAACGGAATCTAGGGAGACTTGCTACGGCAAGGCACCTTGGGTGAACGACGATCCGTTCTTCCCAAGGGGTAACTTAACCTCCGAACCCATAAAATCCTTTTTTTCAATGTTTTGAGGAAATCAAAATGGCGTGGCGACTCCGTTTTCAAATTAAACCGGATGTCTTCAAACTCGCGTGAATCCACAAAATTTGGGTACACATTCACAGTTTGGTGACTCCGCTGGGGACATCCCAAAGGAGAAAAACTTTCATTTTCAAAATAAACGATACCCGGTATATAGGTGGAAACCACTAGCCTTCCTGTATCGGTCCCTAACCCGGGGCTTGGGATAAACGGTGGTCTAACAATCCCACGTACCGGTATCTCTTTTCGAAAAATAAAATATAAAAAGAAAGCTTTTTTCCTTTGAGCGGGTTAGACTCCCATCGCGGATTCCAATTATCGTGCTTGCTTTCTTTGCCTTGCATTGCATCATTTGCATCTTGGGAATTGTGCATACTTTGAACAGGAAGCCTTCTCAAGGCTAAAAGGTGCCTAAAATGTTCGGGAAACAACCTGAAATAGCAAAGGAGTGGAACCTGGAAAATTGATCCATGCAGTCGTACGACTCAATCCTCCTTGGATTCTGACCGGACGGCCTCAGTGGCAATTCCACCAGGAAAAATTGAAGTTAATCTGGCAGCCTTGGCAGCTTGGGGCTATTCAGTTCCAAGACTGACTGGGGCTCCCAGAAAATTTACGTGCCTTATCTGTTGCATTTTCCCCCGTCCCAAAAATCATTCCTTTAAAACACATTTATAAAAATCTCTGTTTTAACTCAAAAAGAAACATTTTTAGGAGACCGCACACTACGCGCACCTTATATATCCTGTACACTTTGCACGCACGTCCCTTTAAACCCGGGATGGTTTATCAGCTGCAGTCACGGACAGCCTTACGATGCTCCCGGGCGCGCACGGAATCATCCCAAACTCCCCATGGCAGTCAGTGTCGACCAATGCACAGTCCGTGTCACACGTTTCAAAAAACCGTGATTTTGGTTGGTTTTTGGTCTAGTCCGTGTCATATAGCCCAGTTGCATATCCCCGTAAAGGTCAAGCCTTAGTCCATAACGGAAGTCAAGGTCCTTCGCACAAGCGAAACTCTGCCAAAATTCCGACAAGGAAAAATTGGTAGAACCTTGACTCCGACATTGACTTTGACCTTGACCTGCACGGAATGCGTAAGAATCGAGACCGAGTCTTTGCCAAAAAATCCAAAGATCTTTCGCTCAAGTGAAGCTCTGCCAAAATTCCGACAAGGAAAAATTGGCAAGATCTTGACCCGGCATTGACTTCGATTTTGACTCACGCACGGCGTATGCAACGAAGTTCAATGTGACACTATGTCATCCGGCTTTTAACGCCCGACCCATGCCTATTATCTTCTCGAACATTACCGAAAAGTCAAAACGTCAATCGCGCCAGCGAAATTCTGCCGAAATTCTATCAAGGCTGAAAGACGAGACTTTCTCGGTATTGCCTTGACCATAATTCACATCGCTCGTGCGTTAAAAGTTCCTATGACCCGCTAGACCCGTTAGGAGCGATCTTCTCTCTCGGTCGGTGGGATCCGCGTGCCCTATAGGACCCTCGCCGGGGCATCCCACCCGGGAGGTCGAAATACAGGTGGAATACGAGGGGCTTATAGACGTAGTGACGGAACCCACTGATCCAGGATCTAGAGTAGTTACGAAAAAGAAGGGCAAATCCCTTTTTCCAACCAAATAGAAATTAATAAAAGACACTTTTTAAGTAAACTGGAAGATTCCTAATTTGCATATTGCTTGAGCCTTCAGCCTAAAACACCTACCCCGAGTCTAAACCTTTCCTATCCCTTTCCCATTGTGAGAAAGAATTGGGTGAGAACACCGGTACAGCAGTTCGTCGGCACAAAGATCTCAAGGAACCCGTCAAAATCTTCGAGTCTCAATTTTCCAGTGTCAAAATGGCCAACGTGGTAGTCAACAATGGTAATGACCAAGTAGTCCGAGAGGCCATCCCAGTTCAACCCAAGCCCCATATCTGGTATGATGTATGCGACTGTGAGGATTGTCTGGAATACGAGTATCAAGAATGGATTAATGAAGACGCTCCTTCAAGAAAGAAGAAGAAGAGGAAGTCCACGCAGCAGAAATTAAAGGAAAGGTATGAAGTCGGGGACAAGAGCATCGGAACTTAAGGAGAGCCTTCGGGCAAGTTTGATTACTACGTCAGTTATGCCAAAGAGCCCGCCAAGGAACCCATCATTCAAAGCACAGTCCAGCCTGATACCCCTATGGTCAGTGACCCACTTGAAGCAGAAAGTGCTGAATTTGTGGCCATCGTGAAATTCAATGAGAAGTTAGCAGATTTAGAAGCAGAATACAGAAAGCCTATTGAATACGTAGCCAGTCAAGGAAGAATTAAGATCCCTTCTGAAGAAGACTTCATCAGCATTATCCAGGTGTAAGTACCCAAATCTGGCTCATGCCTTCCGGTTAAATTTCCCGGCAATTTCGGTAAGTTTCCCGGTAATTCCCCGGACCTTCCTAGTGTTCCGGAAATGTTCTGGAACAGTCCCAAATTAAATTAAGGGCTGAAGGGAGCCTTCCTAATTAAGAAACACGTTTTTCTTAATTAGGAAGAGGGTTCTAGAATTTGCCACCTTGCATGGTTCTAGAAATGCTGAGTCACAATGGATAATGTCGCACGGCTGCATTAGCTCGCTGTCCCTAGCCGCACGGCTTCATTAGCCTTATCCAGACTGCCTATAAATAGAGCCCTCCTCTACCCATTTCAACACACACAATCCATAGCAAGTCACCCACAAACACTCCAAATACGTGAAGAATACTGCTGGAAGCTCAAGAAGGTGAAGAAGAAGGCCAAGAAGCTCCCTCCCTCCTCCTTGAAAATCCAAGACCAACCTCTCCTCCTAGCTCCGACCAAAGAAGAAGGAAGCTATTGGTAACCTCGCACGCCCTACCTTTGCATCCTAATTGCTTTATAATTTGCTCATTGCATTGTCTTTATATTGCTTGGGACTTGGTAGATTAAAGATCCTATCTTTATATTCCCCTTCCCCTTTGGCATGCATTAGACATCATTTGTCATAAAAATGTAGTCTTTTCCCATAAAGGTGCGTCCTTTGCACCTAAAACCCCCATTTTCAAATAAAAATGTCATCTTCATGCATCCTTTGCATATAAAAATCAAATCTTTTTCAATCAAAATGCATCATTTGCATCCAAAATCCCTTGTTCAAGCATCATTTGCTTTAAGGACCATGTCTTTACCATAAACTAGCATCATATGCTTTTCAAAATGCAATCTTTATGCATCATTTGCATAATGAATGCCAATTTCTTCAACAAAAATGCATCATTTGCATAAAAATCAAATCTTTATGCATCATTTGCAATAAAGATTATTTCTTTAAACTAAGTGCATCATTTGCAACCCAAAAATGTCATCTTTTCATTAAAGATTCATTTTTACATACATTTCCCCATTCCCCCATTAACAACCTAGGAATGGACCGGTGTAAAAGATCCTATCTTTACATCGTTCCTTCCATTAAAGGTTCCATATCTCTTTAGAAAGGGACACCTTGAACCCTATATCTCCGATTATCGCTTAAGAAAGAGTATGAAGCATCTATATGAGCTCGGCCGTCTTAAAGCGTAGGATTGATGGGCTAAGGACCCTCCTTTTCTAAAGAACCTCATCTTTGACCAAAAGAGTCATTCTCTCGATCACGCAAGTCCCGAGGGTCCCGAGGTTAAAATGCGATGATCACAAGTCATAAGATGAGGACGGGATCATAATCCCAAATACATAAAATTCCAAGGAATCCCGAGCGACAACCAACAAATGGTTTGTACGTCCGGAAGACAACTTGGGACATTCCCCCCCTTTTTCTCAAACACATGCACACAAGAAAGCACGCAAGCAAGCACGATTACTGAAAATCTTGGGAGACTTGCTCCGGCAAGGCACTTTGGGTGAACGCCAAACGTTCTTCCCAAGGGGTAACTTAACCTCCGAACCCAAGTAAAAACCTTTTTTCAAAGTTTTGAGGAAATCAAAATGGCGTGGCGACTCCGTTTTTCAAATTAAACTCGGATGTCTTCAAACTCGCGTGAATCCAACAAAATTTGGGCACCACATTCACAGTTTGGCGACTCCGCTGGGGATACCCAAAGGAGAAAAGCTTCTATTTTCAAAACAAAAAAAATTGATACTCGGTATATAGGTGGAAACCACTTACCCTTCTGTACACTCCACGACGTGGGAGTTGGGATAACCGGTGGTTTAACAATCCAGCGTACCGGTATCCCTTTTCGAAAAACAATTTTGAAAAAAAAAAGAAAGCTTTTCCCTTTGAGCGGGTTAGACTCCCATCGCCGATTTCATTAATCGTGCTTGCTTTCTTTACCATGCATTGCATCATTTGCATCTTGGAATACGTGCATACTTTGAAACGGGAAACAATCCGAAAAATAGCAAAAGGAGTGGAACTGGAAAATTGATCCATGCGGTCGTGCGGCTCAATCCTCCTTGGATTACGACCAGGGCGACCTCGGTGGCAATTCCACCGGGAAAAATCATGGTTAATCTGGCGATCCTAGCGGCTTGGGGCTACTCGGCTCCATGGCGGCGGGGCTCCCGAAAAATTTACGTGCTTATGTGTTGCATTTTCCCCGTCCCGAAAATCATTCCTTTAAAACACATTATGAAAATCTCTGTTTTAACTAAAAAGAACATTTTTAGGAGACCGCACACTACGCGCACTGATATATCACAGTACACTTTTGCACGCACGTCCTTCAAACCCGAGGGTGGTTCAGTGCGATCACGGACGGCCTTACGATGCTCCGGGCGCGCACGGAATCATCCCAACCTCCCGTGGCGGCCGGTGTCGACCAATGCACGGTCAGGTGTCACACGTTTCAAAAAACCGTGACTTTTGGTTGGTTTTTGGTCTAGTCCGTGTCATATAGCCCGGTTGCATACCCACGTAAAGGTCAAGCCTTAGCTCATAACGGAAGCCAAGATTTTCGCTCAGCGAAATTCCGCCGAAATTCCGACAAGGAAAAATCGGTGGGATCTTGACTCCGACATTGACTATTGACCTTGACCCGCACGGAATGCGTAAGAGTCAAGACCGAGTCTTTGCCAAAAATCAAAGATCTTTCGCTCAAGCGAAGCTCTGCCAAAATTTCGACAAGGAAAAATTGGCAAGATCTTGACAGGCATTGACTTCGATTCCGACCCACGCACCGTGTATGCAACAAAGTTCAATGTGACACCGTGTCATCCGGCTTTTTACCGCCCGACCCATGCCTATTATTCTCTCGGACATTACCGAAAGTCAAAAACCGTCATTCGCTCAAGCGAAACTCACGCGAAGATCCGTCGAGGCGAGAGACGAGACTTTCCGGTATTGCCTTGACTATAATCCGCATCGCTCGTGCGTTGAAAGGTCCTATGACCCGCTAGACCCGATAGGAGCGTTCTTTACTCTCGGTCGGTGGGATCCGCGTGCCCTATAGGACCCTCGCCCGGGGCTGTCCACCCTGGGAGGTCGAAATACAGGTGGAATACGAGGGGCTTATAGACGTAGTGACGGAGCCCACGATCCAGGATCTAGAGTAGTTGTGAAAAAGAAGGGCGAGAATCCCTTTTCCAACAAAATAGATATTAATAAAAGACAACTGTTTTAAGTAAACTTGAAGATTCTAATTTGCATATTGCACTGAGCCTTGACTAAACACCTACCCGAGTCTAAACCTTTCCTATCCCTTTCCGCGGCGAAAGAAGTGGGTGAGAACACCGGGTCGGCGACTTGTTAGCACGAGAATCCTCGGACGGTTCGCGAGAATCCTCGGTTTTGTCGGCTTTTCGGTGTCAAAATGGCCAACATGGTAATCCACAACGGTAATGACCAAGCGGTTGGAGGGGCTATCCCGGTTCAACCCAAGCCTCACATACGGTATGATGTATGTGATTGTGAAGGCGCAGAGTATGAGTATCAAGAATGGATCAATGAGGACGCTCCTTCAAGGAAGAAGAAGAAGAGAAAGTCCACACGGCGAAGCTTAAGGAAAGATACGAAGGCTGGGGACAAGAGCGTAGGAACTTTGGGAGAGCCTTCGGGCAAGTTCGACTACTATGTCGGTTATGCCAAGGAACTGTCAAGGAACCCGTCACCCCAAGCACAGTCCGGCTGATATCCCTATGATCAGTGATCCTCTTGAAGTAGAAAATTCTGAGTTTGTTGCCCATTGTAAGATTCAACAAAAAGCTAGCAGATCTAGAAGATGAATACAGAAAGCCTATAGAGTATTTGGCCAATCAGGGAAGGATCAAAGTCTCTCCCGAAGAAGACTTTGTCATCATCATTCAAGCCAACCCTCCTATTGGCTATGCTTGACAAGGTGGTGGTATCAAAGATTGGCAAGGAAAAGATGACCTATCGGCGGTGCGTCGACAAAATGAGCCAGACACTTCGGTCAATGAGTCCAGTCGCTACGGAAGAGCTAGGCGAAAGATTGCAACAAGTTACTTTAGTTCCCCTCACCATCTTTCCACGATGCAGGCACATCAATGATTTCCGGCAAGCTTTTGATCGGTTCGAAGTCTCCAACTTTACGAAGAACGGCGCAAGGCTGCTACTCCCGAGGGCAACGGCAAGAAGGAGTGAGATCCCGGTCCAACCCTTGTCAAGTCCCCCTCGAGTCAATAAGTAGCGTAGGGTCCAGAGTCATTAGCGTCTTTTTCGGTCGAAGTCGGGAATCTTTGAATTCCGGTCCTCGAGTCATCCGAAGGCCTCACGCACGAGGATTATGAAAATGTAATCGATGTCATCTTTCCCCTTATTTTGAATGAAATGACAAATCTTTCGATTATCCTCTTATTGCCAACTTAACAAATGATAAATTAACTCAAAACTTAACAACAGTTAATAATGAATCATTTGAACAAGATGCAAACACACTAAACGAACAATACATTAAAGAAATCTTTAAGCGGGTTTCGGAAAAAAGGAAAACCGGGCCCAAGCTGAGGAGGTTTTGATAAGTGTGAACTTGGGTACTATTGAGGAACCTAAAGAGACACAGATTGGAAGCTTCTTCCAGGGGGTTGAAAGGGACAGATTGATCGAGCTGCTCGGAGAATACGTCGACGTGTTTGCATGGTCATACAAGGATATGCGGGGCTAGAGGTTCGATAGTAGAACACGAGAATCCCTCTAGCACCGAGATGCTAAGCCGATAAAGCGAGCGAGAAAGATTAAGCCGGAATGGTCTCTACGGGTCAAAGAAGAAATTGAGGAAGCTCTTTGCGGGTAGGGTTCATCGAGTCATTGAATACCCGACATGGTTGTCCAACATCGTGGCCGTAGTAACCAAGGCCGATGGGAAGGTGCTTATTTCTTGTGTGGATTTCCGAGATACGAACAAGGCCGGCCCAAAGACGACTACCCTACGCCAAACATAGACATCCTGGTGGACTCCACTTTGCCAACTACGAAGTCAAATCCTTCGTTGATGGTTTTGCGAGGCTACAACCGAGATCAAGATGGCCGAGGAAGACCAAGAAAAGACGGCCTTCACCACACCGGGGAACCTACTGTTATACGGTAATGCCATTCGGGCTCAAGAATGCCGGGGCTACTTACCAAAGGGCAGCGACCGCGCTTTTTCATGACATGATCCACAAGGAGATTGAGGTCTACGTAGATGATATGATAATCCACTCCAAAGGAGAGGGTGGGCAGCACTTTGTTGACCTACGAAAATTCTTTGAGAGGTTGAGACAGCATTCCATGAGACTAAACCCTGCCAAATGCACCTTCGGAGTGACAAGGGGAAAAGTGCTTGGGTATATGGTCACAGAGCGAGGTATAGAAGTTGACCCCCGAAAGATCAAAGCCATCATGGATATGAGGCCACCTCAAACCCAGACAGAAGTCAAGAGCTTCATGGGTAAATTGCAGTACATCAGCCGACCACTATGTGCGAGCCCATCTTCAAGCTCATGAAGAAGAATGTGGACACAGAATGGACCGAAGAATGCCAAGATGCCTTTGACCAGATCAAGGCATACTTAGTACATCCCCCGGTACTATGCCCCCCACATAGACAGAAGCCTCTTCGCTCTATCTCACTTATCTGAACACGGCAGTTGGGGCTATGCTTGCTCAAGAAAAGAAAGACTCTCGGGTAGAAAACGCCATTTACTTTGTCAGCCGGAAGCTACAAGGGAGTGAGCTCAATTACTCAGCATGTGAAAAGACCTGTGCAGGACTGGTCTGGGTAGTCGGCAAATTGAAGCATTATATGCAAGCCCACCCTGTGAATTTGGTCTCGAAAATGGACCCCATCAAGTACATCTTTGACAAGCCTTCCCTCTCGATGCGTTTAGCGAAGTGGTCCTTCTTCTTGGCAGAATACGACATCAACTATGTGACCAGAAAGGCCATCAATGGTCAAGTATTGTCAGATCACCTGGCGAACTTCCCCAGTAATGAAGACAGAGGGCCTGAACCCCAATTCCCAGATGAAGGGATCTTTGCAGTTGAGCCTGAGAATAGATGGCAATTGTTCTTTGACGGAGCCGCTAACAAAAGAGGAAATGGTGTAGGAATGCTATTGGTCGATCCGAAAGATGAGCATACCCCCATAGCCCTCAAGTTGAACTTTCCTGCCACGAACAATGTCGCCGAGTATGAAGCCTGCATTGCTGGTTTGGAAGCTGCCTTAGAAAGAAATGTAAAGGAGCTCGAAGTTTACGGAGACTCGGCCCTGATCATCAACCAAGTCTCCAACAAGTGGAAGACTGTGGACCCTAATCTGCAACGGTATCATGCCCATATGGAGGAGTTGACTGGACAGTTCAGAGAAGTGACTTTCCACTACTTGCCGAGGGAAAAGAACAGATTCGCAGATGCCCTAGCTACTTTAGCCTCATTGGTAGAGATCCCCGAGGGAAAAGCCATAAAGCCCTTCAGAGTGGGTAGAAGAGAAGCCCCAGCCTTCTGTTGTGAAGTGGACCTGGGACCCGAGCCTATAAAGGAACCTTGGTACAATCATATTTACCAATTCCTCAAAGACGGAGAGTCAGCTTTCAGAGACGAAGAAGGTAGACCAAAAGAAGGTGTCAGAGCTAAAAGCTTGCGAGCCCTGAAAAGGTTGGCCTCCCATTATGTCATCCTAGGAGGTAACCTGTACAAGAAACGCTATCAAGGACCGCTCCTCTTATGTGTCACTCAAGAAAGAGCTGAGAGTTGATGACCGAAGTCCACAAATGGTCCTTGCGGTCCTCACATGAATGCCAGAGCCCCGATGCAAGTGATCCTCGTAATGGGTTACTACCGGATCTCCATGGAGACAGACCGCGCCCAAAGCATGTCCGAACCTCGCGACAAGTGCCGCCGGTTTGCCAACCTCAACCATCTCCCACCTCATGACCTCAGATCGCATGACGACTCCTTGGCCGTTTGCAACTTGGGGCATTGACGTGATAGGGAAAAATAGCCCCGACAGAAGCAATGGGCACGAGTTCGTGTTGGTAGCCATCGACTACTTCACCAAGTGGGTAGAGGCCAAGTCCTACAAGGTCCTCACTTCCGTAAAAGTGGCCCAGCTTCATCAAAGAAAACATAATGTGCGGAGCACATATGGGTGCCCAACGAGATGATTTCGATAATGGGTCACACTTCGAAGGAGACTGCGATAGACTCGTCGTCGATTCGTAGTTACTCGCCACAAGTCGTCCCCGCATGCACTCGCACCAATGGAGCCGTGGAAGCCGCTAATAAGACACTCGAGCGGATCATCCGGAAGATGGCCACCCGTGGTCGTGATTGGCCCGAAAAGCCGCACCTAGCACTCGGGGCTACGTAACGTCTCGGTCGAATGCCACAGGAGAAACTCCTTTGCCCTAACTTACTGGGATGGAAGCAAGTGTTACCAAGTGGAGTTGGAAATCCCGTCATTAAGGGTCCTCCCGGAAAACAAAGTGTCAACGAAGTAGAATGGCTACGAAGCCGGCATGATGAATTGCCTTGCTCGATGAGAGAAGGCTCAAAGCCATGGAGCACACCCGAGCCTACTAGAGGCGAATGGCCGAGCGTTTGATAAAAAGTCAAAGATGTAAACATCAAAGAGGGTGACTTAGTGCTAAAAGTAAAGCCCCTACCGAGACAACCCCTGGGAAAATGGGAACCCATTCGATCGGCCCTTATGTAGTGCGTAAGATACCGTCAGAGGAGCAATGAAGCTTGCGTACTTGGATGGCAATCCCTTTGTCCACCCAACCAATGGTGATAAACTCCGAAGATACTATGTCTAATAAAAAAAAAAGAAAAAATCTTAGTGCAAAAAGAGTAATACCCAGCTAGGCCGAAAAACCCCAAAAAGGGCGGTCTAGGCAAAAAACAGGGTTGCACGAAAAAAAAAAAAAAAAAAAAAAATAAATAAAAAAAAATCTTAGTGCAAAAAGAGTAATACCCAATTAGGCTGAAAACCCCAAAAAGGGCGGCTTAGGCGAAAAACAGGTTGCACGTAAAAAAAAGAGACTTAGTTTTGTTAGTTTCACCGCACGAACTACGAAGCACCCGAGCCCCTTAGCCTTT